>WIGN01000640.1:0-13158 GCA_014235955.1 Colletotrichum sojae
CCGTACGCTATATACCCCTAGGGAGGTGCCGGCCGCTACGGCTCGGTGATAGCGTTAACTAGCACAAACAAAACAAACAAAATTCTCAGATTTAGTAGATTAGATAGTTAGTTATCCGTATTATTAGTTTTATGTATCAGCTTATACAATGCAGTACTCGAGGCCCTTAATTCTGACAGGACGCTGAGGCTGTGCCGCAGTGCGACATATCTAGATCGATTTACTATCTGCATACCTTGTCTGCTATTTGCATACACGCTAAGCGCCTTTCGCCCCTGACTTCAGGAGGGCACCCCGCCTATCGTAATCTTCAGACTTCAATACACGGAACCAACCGACATCAACCAGACCCCCTGGGCGAACACGATGAGCCCTGCGCTGGTGTTCATCGAACAGAATGCGGCCGGTATAGGCAAATCCGACCGTCGCGCCCTTCGCTCTCATGTCATGAGGGGCAAGAATGCCGGCATACCACGACCCTCAACGCGAAGACAGACAACCATTGTCCCCATCAAGCGTCAGCTAAAGATACCGCGACGGGTGTTCTGGAATGACTTCTGTCTCACGTCGTTCCCGCAAGAACTCGATCCTGACTCTACTATGCTCATGCATCGGTGTACGCCTTACCCAAATTCATCTTTCACTACTCTACCAAGTAACCTCTATTCCGTCCTGATGCTTCTCTGACTTGCTTCCTCCAGGGTTCCTAGACATCAGTGACACGCTATTTCCTCCCCAGTTTTGCCACAAGTTCGACATCTTGAAGTCAATCTGGGTCAACTGCATATTGGTAGATGAAGCATGTGAGTAGTAACTGCAGTTTCTGCAGACGGATTGCCGTTTAACTCATCGCTGCGCAGACTTCCACTCAACCTTGGCCGTGTCGGCATCGTACGTCGACTTTGAACGAAACCCTACAACCTCGTCAAAGACTCTGCATCACATATGCCAGGCTTATTCGTTGGTCAACCTCAAACTCTCAGGGTCCCATGCCATATCGGACAGTGCCATTGCTGCCGTCGTCACCCTTGCCATCTACCAACAGATACACCAGCAACACTCCATCGGCCTCGTACACCTCAGAGGGCTCCATCGAATGATTGAGTTGCGCGGGGGCATCGCCAGATTGATGAAGGAGAATCGTCCATTGGCTCTCAAGCCACTGAGGTAATGGATCCAATCTGACGTCCTCATCTCCGAAGCAAAGAAAACTGATCAACAGCAGGCTCGATATTGAACTGGCCATACAAAACGGCTCACCCACCATGTTTCATAGTCAAGACATACCCGTAAAAGCCGTCTTGTGCGACTCTAGCCCCGTCGCGGCACAGCTCTCTGCCTGCTCCCTCGGGCTGCCCCGCTTTATGCTAGATCTCATCGTCTTCACCGGCATCCTCAACGACAAGGCAAAGAACGCACGATCCAAGCTCAACCCTCTAGACTACACAGAAACACTCACATCACTCTTCTACCGTCTCTTGGAGGGAGATCCTTTCAGACAGCCCCCCCTTGCTTCAGGAGATGGCCTCCACGGCGACGCACGCAGACGCGGGAAGCGGCGATTTCTCACTGCTGCTGTGGATCCTTTTCATGAGCGGCATCTCAGTCCTGAAAAGCAACGACCACAGCTGGCTGGTTTCTGCAATCGCCGAGGCTTGCGATCGCGCAGGTTTGAGTGACTGGGCGACCGTGCACCATCACCTCGGCGGGTTTCCGTGGATATACGCGCTGCATGATGGCCCCGCACGATGTTTATGGGAGGAAGCTCGCCAAGTGAAGTTTGACAATCATGGCACGGTGCAGACACCAGCGAACACATGCACTGGTGTGTGCATATAGCCCGGGAGCGGTGGCGCGGCTCACTCTAGGTCGTAATCGTCTAGCGATGTGCCGGAGGGGGCTCTCCGCCATCTTGCAACCCGTGTTGGGGCTATGCATTGTACATGTGGGAGCCTTGAGTTTGTTTTGACTCACTCCAAGGAATCCTGCGGGATAGACGCGGTATCTCAGTCGACTAGCCCGATGAACTTCTCGAGGGCGTTTAACCCACGGTGTTCCGCGTTGGGTATCACAGAATGGGGCCTTAATACGACCGCGCATCTGTTGTTCGGAGGTAGTGCTGTGAAGGTTGTACTGGAATAGCTGACACCATTGGGATCGGATTACATTAACACACCATCTCAAGAAGCATCTCGATCTCGTATTATAGGTAGTGGCGCGAAGACGCCGTTTCCAAAAAAGAGATATTAGGAGTATATTTTTCAATGAGCTGTAGTCTGAGGGGGAACGACTGAACCATCCTGCCCGTGATACCAGACCACCTACAATCAACAACATCAGTTTGGTACTACGTCACCACACTATCCAACGCAATTGTTACACCATACTATACCCACCGAGAGAGAGGAATTCATACCTAGGCATCCTAACTTTGGGGCGTGTTACGACGGGCTATGCACTTTCGGTGGCCGACATCGTTCCTATTGCTACATGGCCGGAAACTTCACATTTTCTTTGTTTGCAAAATCTGGGAGGATGCAATCGAGTCTGGCACAGCCACACGACAGGCAACAGGTCACTTCTGGTAGATGAGATACTGCGTAGTATGTAACACAGATCTTGCCAAATTCAGTCAGATTCTGTCACCGTAACATCTAGATCTCATCTGCTTAGTACTGCAGAATAATAGTGGTGTGAAGAGGCAACAGACCGACGGATGCGGCTGGGGCTTGACGACAGCTGGTTAGCTGGCATGTCTCATACAACAAACGTGACGACGCGCTTTTCAACGGCAGAAGACGTTTTTCTCTTTTTACTTTTTTTGCATCTCGTGCGCACCAAGCGAGTGTCGTTGGTGATATGTTTTCAACGAGCTTCACGTGCCAACCACTCTTCATAGGTTCTGCGGAGGTTATAAACACCTATTCCTAAGTTCTCTCACTGAAAGGCTGGAAATTCGAGCCGCAGACGCAAACCAACTTTCATCATCGAGTTTCAGATCCCCTCCATTTCTAGTCTAAACATTCGAAGCCCAAAAACAATAACTTTCAACGTTTCACAACAAGATACATTCCATCAGGCTCATCGCTCTCGCCCTCGCCTCGGCGAACGCACTGTCGGGGCTCGCCGTCGCCCAGCCAGCCGATGCCAGCGCCGACGCTCCCGAGCTCTCCGCCGCCTCCGAGGGCATCGCCAAGCGCGACTGCTATCCCTGGAGCGTGAGATGGGGCGACTCGGACGACAAGAAGGAGGCGCGCGACAAGGCCAGGTCTGCTTGCAAGGAGCTGGCCGGCAACTGGGCCGTCGGGGAGTCCAAGTCGAAATGCTACAATTACAGCGGCGGCAGCTTCAAGTTCAACTTCAACGTCAGGCGCGTTGACAACACGCCCGGGAAGCTGAGCAGCAAACACTGCGAATGGAGCCTCATCCGAGAGATCAACAACTGCGCGTACGGAGGGCAGAGCAAGAAGGACGGATTCAACTTCATGTAAGTTTGGGTCCATGGAACCAAGGTTTACAAGGGCAGTTTTCGACGTGAATGGGGAACTTAAGTGCTAACATGTTCGATTTAGGGCGGACCCGAATCTGAGAAGTTGCTGAGCTCAGTTACCTACCTCAGCTGCCTCGTTTTCGGTTCGAGGAATTGGTTCTTCTTTTCGTTGGGCTCATGATGGAACGGTCTCTCAAGCCCACGGCTTCAACTTCTGGCTTTGCGCGAGGATGTCTATGTAGTTGTTTTTGGCTCAGATGCCATTTGACTATCGGGCACTCTTTGCGTCAGCTTCCTCAGGACACGCGTCGTAGTAATCATTTCACCTCAGGGACCTGACTTTTGCTGATCTAGAGGTTTGAATCAAGCTAGCAAATACATCAACGGGGTGTAGAAGAGGATCGCACACTCATGACTCTGTAGATACGGGGTTTCTTCCCGTAGCAAATCATTCGTTTACTCATCGACATATACGTAATAAGCTCTGCCCACTTGACTGTTGCTCGGTGACTCTCTGTTTCTGAGGTTCTCTTCTTAAGCTACAATGCGTCGCGGCTCTGGATCACTTTCCTCCTGTTGCACCCAGGGCTAATGCTGTGCAGGACTCTAGAAACGACTACATAACAACACCAAGTATAGCATTTCCACACTCAGTTCTCCTGGGTCCAACTTGGGACGTGCAGGAAGCATCGTTCTCGTGGCGCAAGAGTAAACTTTCCGCCTCGTGGGAGACGCATCCAACATCGAACTCACGACCCCATATGGCCAACTTTGAACAACGCCGATGATCGTGATCCAAAATTCCTTCGACTGGGAGGGGGCCAGGGCAACGTGACCCAGGAGGCTGAACTTTATTCGGAAAGATGAGATTTTTTCTCTCTTCCCACGCACAGGTGCAACCTGGCCAGAACGTCGGGGCATAAAATAAAAGCCTGGCCACACCCTCCCGGCGGGTCCTTCACTCCTGCATCGAGACCGCTCACCGACAGTGCCTTTATCAGTTGCGACACCACATCGACGCCGAGATACCTCTCAACCATGGTCAACATGAAGATCTCAGCAGCAGCCCTCCTCGCGCTCGCCGTGACTCCCCTGTCGGCGATGCCCGCCGCTCCCGTGGTGTCCACGAGTCCGATCGGATACCCCGTCCAACCCGGCGACGACCACGACGCAGTCTTGCATTCCATCAAAATCCTCGAGAATGGCACCAACGTGACGATCCAGCTCGCCGACTTCAAAAAGTACGCGAAACCAATCCTCCTGCCCCTCGAGCTCGAAGACCCGGCGGCAAACTTCATCTTCCCGTCCATCAACCTCACCGACGCGAAGACCGACGGCCCGATCGAGCTGGACCCCTCCGCGCAGTGCGGCAGCGCGATGTGGGGCCCCGTCGTGATCGACGGCGGCGTGTGGGCGAGCGGCCGCCTGGGCATGACTATGCGCTGGAAGGTGCAGGCGCAGGACGTGGACGACGACATCCCCGCCATGTGCCACCGGCTGTGGAAGAGGCTGAAGAAGCACAGCAGCTGCTCCGTCTGGGGCCTGCCGATGTTCCGGCCCAAGTGCCACGAGATTGATGACCCGAGGCCCGGACACAAGGGTCTGTACTGGCAGTTTGAGACGTCGCTCTTCTGCAGCACAAAGAGGGTGCAGGGCGCGTGGTGGGACGCTACGCATAACCGCCACGGTCCGTTGGTTTGCAGCAACGATGGGTGGGCTGTCTAGTGTGTTTTCTGCTTGATTGTGGGTGATGGTGAGTACTGGTGATGCACGTTTGGTTGGTAGACAGAGACTGATGTTCACGGCGACAGTTGTTGATATCTGCATCATCGGGATTTGGCCATCTTGACCTTTCAAGAAGTCCAATTAATTCGCCCGAAATGAGACTTCATATCATATACAAGAGTCACAGATGACATCTTTGTGTGTGAACAGTTGAGACGCAGAGTTGAGGAGGAGACTTGGGGCTCATCATCCTCGAGGAGGTATACTTGAAGGATCGGGAGAACTACATGTATTACTCGGACCACGAAGAGCTTAGCCAATCGGAATGAAAATATTTCAATTTCTTCTTCTCCTTTTTAAAGAGAGCCACATATCAGGAGATGCCTCTTTTGACAGCACATGCAGGTACATCTTATGTTGAAACCGCCCACTCACGAGACTACGCATGTTCCGGGCCGGACGGAACTCCACTCCGGAGTCCCGACCCGCCCTATGACGCCAACCGCCACCCGGAACCGCACCATCTCCCCGTCGACGTCGCGGAGATAATGCGCGCTTCCTATTGGCTCGCGAATCACATTCGGGGATCTTGAGCCACGAAAACTGGAGATGAGGCCATCAGATTACTGTCACGACTCCAGTTCTTTTCCCGCGTCCAGCCTTGGAAGCACGCGGGTCGGATTCCAGAAGGTTGTTGCGTGGGCTCACCAAAATCAGACGTCATGTCTGTCTCAAGACCTTTCGGGACGGCCGGATGGCGAAATGGGTCTACGGATTGGTTTTGAGAGACTGAGCTGTGATGATGAGTTGACGGGATCGAGTATAAGAAGGAACGAAGACGGCTCAGATGGATAGGAGCTTTTTCTTGGTACTCATCATCATCATCATCAGCATCACAGTTTAACAACATTCGAGAAGTCTTTCTCAGCAACTCTACTTGACCAACAACAACACCACATCAAAATGCTTGGCAAGATCGCACTCGAAGAGGCCTACGAGATGGCCGGCATGGAAACCAAGTCCCGCCGCGAGGCCGCCCTCTACATCAACCCCAACGACCGCGACCGCTACATGCGCCAGATCAGCGACCTCGATGACGAGCGCGTGCGCCTCGCCGACGCCCACGGCATCGGCTACACCATCGTCTCTCTGACCGTCCCGGGCATCCAGGGCATCGCCGACCAGGCCGAGGCGGAGCGCCGCGCAACCGAGGTCAACGACTGGGCCTACGAGCAGATCCGCGGCCGCCCGGAGAAGCTCGGCGCCTTCGCGTGCCTGTCGATGCACGACCCGGCGCAGGCCGGCAGGGAGCTGACGCGCTGCGTGCGCGAGCTGGGCTTCCACGGTGCCCTGCTGTGCGATTTCCAGCATGCTGGGGAGGGCGGCGAGATCTATAAATTCTACGACCAGCCTGAGTACGACATCTTCTGGAAGGTCGTCACGGAGCTCGACGTCCCCGTCTACATCCACCCCGCGGCGCCGGCGGACGTCGTGTACGACAAGCTGTACGCGCAGCGCAAGTACCTCATCGGCCCGCCGCTGTCCTTCGCCAACGGGGTGAACCTGCACCTGATGGGCATCATCACCAACGGCGTCTTCGATCGGTTCCCGAACCTCAAGATCATCGTCGGCCACATGGGCGAGCACCTCCCCTTCGACTTTGACCGGATCCACCGCTGGCTCGAGTACGTCAAGAAGCCCATCGCCAAGGAGGAGGGCAACGAGGACCGGATGTGCAAGGGCACCATCTACGACTACTTCAAGAGGAACGTCTGGGTCACGACGTCGGGCCACTTCTCGACGCACACGCTGCAGTACGTGGTCGAGGAGATCGGCGCGGATCGCGTGCTGTTCAGCGTGGACTACCCTTACGAGACGATTGAGGCCTGCTCGGCTTGGTGGGATGGACAGGCCGAGGAGGTCAAGAAGGCCGTCGGCGGGGTGGACAACTACCGCAAGATCGGAAGGGACAACGCCAAGGCGCTGCTAAAGCTGGGCGAGTTCCACGACTCGGAGGCCCCTGTTTCCTGAGCGTCTTATCGCATGTTTAGATTAGTGAGGTAGCGTGGCTAGCAATTTGAACTCTTTTGCATTTTTCAAAAAGTCCTTAATATTTGGTGCTTGGCGTCTTCTACTAGAAAACGGACCAACTGCCGAAGTCGATCCCTTGCATGTTGAACCAGCTCTCGTTGAGGAGGTCCGAGTTCAAAAAGTCATTCAAGTCCTGTGCCATCGGTGTCTGGTTCGAAGCGGGGAGGGAGTTGAACGGTAACAGAGTCTCTCCTCCTTCTGCTCGAGTCTCTTGGTTTCGTTCTTCACAAAAGATGCGGTTAGCTTTTGTCAATCTTGCTTCACAGAATTTCTCTCTGTGGATGCCTGTCTTACCCAGTCGGACGTCTTGTCCCGAGACAGCCACAACGGAGGCCCGGAACCTCTCCAGAACCTCAATGCCCCTGGCCGCCGACGCAACGTGCTTCTTATGAAAGTCGAATATCCACAGGGCCCGGTCCCACGACGTCCTAGCCGGCTCTGTATCGAAGCTGACTTGTAGGCCAGGGCACAGGGTAGCGACGACAAGAGTGGACGCAGCGGCAAACGTGACTTTGACAATTCGTGAGTAATTACATCGGGAGGAGCTGAGAGATTAAGAGACTTACAGAGTAGGACGTGCCAGGCCGAGTTCTGCCGGACACTGCCCAGCTTCTCGTACATCTCCTGCAACACGTCGTGCGCTGTGTCGACACAGAGCGCGTTAGCAGCGCGGCCGAGGCTCTCCCGGAGGGTGAATGACGAGCCCGAAAGCCTCCTGTCGTTCCGCGAGCGTCTGTCTCGTCTGGCTTCTGCCAAAAGGAGGGGTCGCAATAGCAACAGTCGAATCCAAAGAACCCTGTTATCCTATCCATCAGCATCTGTTCCTAGAGAAACAGTGTACGAGACGCAGACCTCGACTTGAGAATATTTGCTTGCATCTGCAGGCACGCAGCAAGGTCCTCATCGTACCTGGTCAAGGTTGCCTCCTCTCTTAGGTAAGACGGGAACGAGTCGCTAATGTCCTCCAATCTTGACGATAGCCGCAAAACGTCGCTTAGAGACTGCGATACGTCGCCCGCGTTGTGGTCGTCGGCATCCTCGTAGAACTTGGCCAAGACGTCTCCGAGAATGTCAAACAGCTCCAGGGAGTGCACAAAGAACACGAGATACGAAGGGCGACACAGGGGCTGCTCGCCTTCCACCGTCTCAGAGAGGTACTCGTCATCGATGGCGGCCGGGACAGGGACCGAGTTTGCGCGAGACATGAGCACCGGCCGACCAAATGTCGTCGCCGTGAGTCTGGAAGCTATCGTGAGATACCAAACGAAAAAGAAGGCCGGAGGCAACTTACCTATCCAGAGTAAGACAGCAATGCCACACCCGCCTCCTCATTTCCCGTCTCAGCTGGCTCGCCACCCCGTTCCCCTCGCGGTGCAGCCCCAGGCCCTGGGCGACCCTCAACGCGACGCCGACCGTGTTCCAGCACCGGTCGGCGTACGACGTGTAGTGCAGATAAACGCCCCTCAGCAGGAGGAGCTGTACGACCTGCAGCGACGAGTGATCCAGCGCGTCGACGGAGACGAGCCGGATGGACTGCCGGTAGAACTTGTCCGCCATGCTGACCTGCTCCACAGTACGCTGTGCACCCAAGGCGAGGACGATGCTCAGCGTGGAGTGGAAGACGACGTCCTTGAAGTCATGTCTTCCCCGGCTGTGGCCTGGCTGCCACAAGGCTTCGTACGAGGCGGCGAACGACGGGCGGTGGAGGATTGGGAAGACAGGGTGGACGAACTCCCAGAAAGACGCCAGTAAGTCGTCGGCAAGCCAGCGCTCGGGAAGCATGAGGGGCTCCGGCGGCGGGTCGGGGCTCCTTGGCTGCGCGGCCGAGAAGCCGAGAACCGTCGGGGTGCTGTCGGTCGCTTTGTCTTGGTCGTCGCCTGGGCTGTGACTTGAGTTTCGCGGGTCTGCTGCTTGTGTTACCTGCCGGAGGAAGGAGATGTTTGACGAGGGGCCGTAGACGGTCTCGTCGTCGTGAGACGAAGTGGTGGTCTGATGGTGGTTGGCTCCATGTGCAGAGCTAGTCTTGGCAGGTCCCCGGTCTGCTCCCGGAGGAGACGGAATGCCAAGCCCGGCCCCGATCCCCGTCCCGACCGGCAATTCCGGGACCGGTCCCGAGGCAGTTGGACCAGGCAGCGGCGAGACACCGGCCGGAGGGAGCCCGGGAGGCGCGGGCGATGACTCGAGTCTTTGCAACCTTTGATGCAGCTCTGATAACGTCCTGTAGGGCTAGTAAGAAACTGAGGCGGAGAAAAAAGTGGTCAATAAGACTCACGGTCTCGAGGACGTACGGAGCACCGACTCCTGATATGCGCACTGCTGCTGCAGCCCCTTGGACCGGCACGCCGAGCAGACCGGTCGCGCCCCGTCGCAGCCGGACTTTCGGGCCCGGCAGGGATTGCATGCAAGCTGCGCCTTGCGCCGCTTTCGGGGCGGCACTTGTACGGAGGACATGGTTTGGGGGTGTTTGCTCTTGGCGGGTGGAAATGGAAAGTTGGTTGAGAGGCAAGGTCAGCTGACGGATGGTCTCAGTCTCGGCTTCCAACTGCCGATGAAGGACGCCGAAATGGTGGGGATTGAGTCCCACATGCCGGGTATCGGAACTCGGAACCGTTGAAACGGGATACAACGACAAGACACTCTGCTGAAGAGGGTTTCAGTTGGCTCTAGCTCCAGAGTAGAATTACTGAGACTCAGCATTCCAACAACTCACGAGTTGTCGCCCGCGTCTTACAGTTTGCAATTGTCCGCAACAACTTCAGGCCAGACTGACGTCAGGGGTCTTCGACTCTCCCTCCGCTCCGCCGTGGGGAACAACAACGTCATTGTAAATAGCCGTCAACCAAGTCAGGGGTGCTTGAAATTGCCCGTTCGGAGTTCCGCCCGCCATCATCGTTCAACACACGCGGACCGCTTGGCTGGTAACTTCTGCTCCATGCCCCTCCCGGCATTTCGTTTCCCCTCTCCACGAAAAGGAGCAATAAGCAGTCAGGCCCGCTCGCGGTGCCACCCCAGGGCGGAGAAGCCTGTCTCCAACTCCGAAGTCGCACCGCACCTATCATGGGCGAAAGCATCGCGACGTCAACCCATAGACCCATCCAGAAGACCCAGCGGCCTTCGGTGCCGGAGTCCGTCTGTCGACGATGGACATCCCTCCAGCCTCCCCGCAACTACCAAATCCCTCTCTGTGGGGTTGTCGTTACCGGATCTGAGTGGTTGTTGGCGATCGACTCCTCCTCGCTTCGCGTTGTGCTACGGGACTTGACTCGTCGGCTTCGGCGCCGGTGGCCGACAACGGAACAAGCATGGCCGTTTGAGTCGACTCTGCCAGGAAGATCGCGGCTTCTCGAGGCGAGCAACTCGTTGGCAACGGCCCCATCTCGGTTGTCGAGCGAAGTCGCAGCAGCCGAGATGTGGGGATGTATAGAGCACATCGTTGCACACCATAAAGAGCCTTGTCTCCAAGGGCTCGACCCCAAGCTGCGACGCAAACGACTCATCCGCGTCATCATGCTCTCCATCCTCGCTGTAGCGGCCTGGTTCCTGCCGGCCCCAAACTCCAGTGCCCCCGTCGCCGGCACGAGCTGCGACTCTCTCCCGGAAATCGTCAAGGCGGCGGTGCCGGGCCTGGAGGCGGTCACCGCGTCTCTAATCCCCGCCGGATCTCTGAACGTCTCTTCGGTCTTCAACGATGCTTCATTTTGCAGGGTAAACGGCACCGTTCCGTATCCCGAGAATAACACGGTTCTGTTCGAGGTCTGGCTGCCGGAGGGTAGCTCCTACAATGGCAGATTCCTCGCCGTCGGTAAGTAGCGGAAACAAGTCTGCAAACTTTACGAGCGCGTCTCTAACACGCGGCACAGGAAACGGCGGCCTAGCAGGCACGATCGACTACGCCGCCATGGTCGAGAACGTCAACAAGGGCTACGCGACGGCTGGCGGCGACAGCGGCCATAGGGCCGCGGACAACAACAACGGCGACGCGTATCCCGGCGGCATCCACCTCCCGTTCCTGCACGACAAGAACCAGGTCCTTGCGTGGATCCGAAACTCGATTGCGCTGTTCACGCCGCCTGCGAAGGAGATTGCGGGGGCTTTCTACGGCGAAGCTCCGAAGCATGCGTACTACAAGGGCTGCTCGACGGGAGGCGCACAGGCGTTTGCTCTGGCGGAGCGGCACCCGGAGTTGTTTGATGGCATCGTGGCTGGGTGCCCGGGGAACTGGTACTCTCATCTCGCGCTGTCGTTTCTCTGGAACCAGCAGGCCACCCTTGTAAGTCATTGCACAGGCTTTTTCCTAAGTCACTGGCTTTCTGACAGTGAAATAGGGCTCCTCGTTCCTTCCAACAGAGTCGCTCAACCTGATCCGAGGCGCAGTCCTCGAAGGGTGCGACGCGCTCGACGGCGTGAAAGACGGCGTCCTCGAGAACCCGCTCGCCTGCACCTTCGACATCAACAGACTCGCTTGCCCAGCCGACGTCACAAACAGCACAACCTGCCTGAGCGCGGAGCAACTCGCAGCCGCAAAGTCGATCTACGACGGCCCGCGCCAGTCGCAGACCAACGCCAGCCTGTACCCCGGCTTCGACCTGGGCAGCGAAACCGAGTGGTCAGACTACCAGCAGGGACGGCTGTCACTCTCGTTCTCGCTGCCGCTGCTGCAGAACATGGTGTTTGACGACCTGAGCTACGACGGCAGCTCCTTTGACTGGGCCGCCGACGTCGATGCGCTTGACGAGAAGGTTGGCAGTCAAATTGACCACGTCAGCACCGACCTGACGGCTTTCAAGGTCAAGGGTGGCAAGTTGCTTGTGACGCAGGGATGGGCCGATCCGTTTAATGCTGCGACGTGGCCTATCAAGCACCTGGATGAGGTTGAGAAGGTCACGGGGGTGAGGGGCGATTGGATGTCGCTGTTCATGGTGCCCGGTAAGATATTCATCGTCGAGTATTTCTCTTTCTCTAAAGGTCTTGACTAACGATTGGTTATAGGTGGCGGCCACTGCGGCGGCGCGTCGACGTATCCGCAGGTCCCCGGGAAGCAGAACTCCCTGGAGGCCGTAGTCGACTGGGTCGAGAAGGGATCTGCGCCGGCTGAGTTGATCGGAACGGCGCCTGCGGATGGAAGCAGCCGGACTAAGAAGCTCTGCCCGTGGCCGCAGACCGCGGAGCTTGTTGGTGCCGACGCGGATAACTCGAAGTCGTATGTCTGCTCTGCTTGAAGGAATTCATGTAGTAATCACGTAGTCATCAATTATCCCGAGAGTTGTTTGAACATGTTCGTTTTGAATTCTATGACAAATGAAAGAAAAGTTGTTGTTACAGGTAGGTATCAACTTGACATCTGAATAATCAACCCGGACACCGTCCCGATGCACCATCCCCCGACTCCGTTACGATGCAATCCATATTCCTTACAAGACAATCCCAAGCTCCAAGTCTATCGCATTTTCCGTCCCAGAATCTTCGTGTCCAAGTTCTGCCACACATCTAGAAGCTGAAGACGGCGTCAGACATCTTGGACGAAGACCCGGGGGTCTCGAAGCCGAGGTTGCCCAGCGCCTTCTTGGCGGCGGCGACCATGCCGGGCGGCCCGCACAGCATGACCTTGGAGTCCGGCCCGGGCGCCGGGAAGCGCTCGGCCATCATGTCCTGCGTGACATACCCAACGCCGTGAGCCCAGTTCTCGGGGGGCGTGTCGAGCAGGTAGTGCAGCTTGAGGTTCTTGGGGTAGCGACGGGCAAAGGCCTCGAGCTCGTCGCGCAGCAAAATGTCGGCCTCGGAGCGGTTGGCATAAATCAGGCTGACCTCGGTCGTGTCGCGGTCGTCCTCGCAGATGGCGCGGATGAGCTGGT
>WIGN01000641.1:0-12562 GCA_014235955.1 Colletotrichum sojae
GATCGCCGGAAAGCGGAGATCAAGGAGTGACGGGCGGACTTTGCACTTGAGGGCCCTCGCCTTACCCTTTCCGTTCTGCCCTGTATCAAGGGTACTGTTCTCCGAGCTGCACAGGCAGCCGAGAATAATCGGACAAACATATATTGTTGAAATGGGGCTGAAACATGCAATTGAAGGTTCCAACATGCCATTCAATTGTGGAATCTGGATATTCTCTCTAGACGGCGCTCCTGGAACGGCTCCTACTTTTGTATAAGAGCTTCCACCTTTTCCTGCCACGCAGCTTCGGATCGCAAGATTGTCTTACATTTCCCGCGTTCTTGAGGGTTTCCTAACGCCTGCTGAGTGTGTCGCGCGTCGCTAAAATTAGCTGGCTCTGGCCCGGGAACGGCATGCATTGGTTATATGTATTACTGGCAGTAGCTCTCCAGTATATTGCTGACATGAGGATCTAGCTAACATGAGCATCGCTACAGTGATCTATGAGTGTAGGTGTCCTCGGAATTGAACTGAGCAGAAATGTGATGCAGGCAAATACGCCTTGCGCACAGCCCAGATCAACTTCCCTCATTCTACTAGCTTTGGCGACGTGTCTCCCTCAGGGCCGCCCGGAACACTGTCTATAGCCGACACGAAACTGCCGAGGCCAACATCCGCGACGCTGATATGTACCTATCATCCCAAGCCAGGGCAACTTTCGGCTTCGTTTTCGGCGATGGAAGTAAACAACACTAGCCCTTGGAACCGTTCGACCTCCGGCACCTTTCCCGTGGGATTGATAAATCGACAAGTACAACACTGCGTTAGAGTGTGTTGGGTTTCAGTTCAGTGTTTTCTGTATCTTCCTGGGTCCACAACTCAGGAATCTCAAGAGCAAAACAATCGCAAACTTCAAGGAGATAACTGCGTTTCCCTTTGTCAAAAGGCGACCAGAGAATGGCTTAGTACCGTCAAGCAGAAGGATTCCATCATCGCCATCCCATCCTCAAGAACCCGTCCAAAGGCCCGACTGTTACCCAGATCGCAGGCCGACACTGGATACTCGGTCAGCCACTAAAAGGCAAAGTGGGTGGTAATTTAGACGCAAACCACGGTTGACCAATGGCTGGAAACAAGGCACATCAACACCTCAATCAGTATCATCGAGACCGAGGCCTTTCGCAGCAGGATTCAGGGCCAAATCCGGACGATCTGTATGTGGGTGTTGGCTCTTGTATGGCTGTTGGTGCTGAGCTTAATTCCTATCCGAGGACGTTTGTGGGATAAAAGTTCATTTCACACCGGGACGTCAGAAGAGAGGGCCTATTCTATTCGCAGCTACTGCCGCGCGCGTGAGCAACATAACCAAGCGAAAGGTCATAATTGCACACCTTGAGAGAGGTTTATCCGAAGATCCGATGCAGAGACACAAAGTCTCAAGTCGATCTTCTTCTCCGCACCAAGGATTGAACCTTCTGTGTCCGAGACTCGGAGCAAAGGCACTGATATCAGACAGATCACCTACAATAGACGGATTTACTACGAACTCTCATATACCTCTTCCTTTCCCCTATCAATAAAAGTATCTGCTTTACATCTCTTGGAGTGTCACAAAGTCTTAGAAAATGCCGCAGGTCTGCCACAGCCCCTATGAAGACGGCATTATACAACAAATCGTTATCAGCTAGAACATAAATTAAACCTTCGAGCTAGAGGCAATACATGGAATCAACTATGGGAGCTAAAAAGGCTACCCTACGATGTCCGAGCTTTCATGTCATGAGTCTCTATCGAGGGCAGATACTTTTCCTACTATGAACCACGATCTTTCGCTTAAACACCAAAGAAGGCCAGCCACCAAGCCCAAGTACGGAGGCAGAGTGGGAAAAAAGGGTAGATTCCCAGTTGTCCCCATCCATCGGGTTCTGGAGAGTCAAGAATAATTATTCCGTCTTGGTATGCGCCAGACAGCGATTCGAGCGCCGGCGGTGACGTCTCAGGCAGTATGTGCGAAGAAGGCTCTGATGCCTCACTCAGCGACGGAAGGCACTCGAGCGACGAGGGCTTCAAGGATGCCCTCGACCACCTTCCCGAGCCTCGCGACGATGCCATGCACTTCGGTGCTCGGGACCTAGCAGCTTAGCACCGGGAGTGCTGTCCCCTGAAACACGGACACCTCAAGGAGCCCTTTCGTTAGGCGCAGAGGGAGATCCCTCTATCGGTATTGCGCGTCGAAAAGATTATAACAGGAAGGTCAAATGGCTCTCCGTGGGCGGCGCCATCAGTCGATGGATATTTAAGACCTCCTCGCCTTCGACGAACATACTTTCGAGGTCCACAGCTGGTTTCGCTGTGTGTTCCTAGGGACGTGGAAACCATTCTCAGCACGCCAACATCAGCCATTATAGCGGACAACCCCATCGAGGAGTCAGTCTTTCAATTATTTGGTTAGAAGCGTCCCAAGGCCCTAAATTGACAAAGAAACGTTATAAAGGTACATTACAAGCCCTTTATTCGCCCGGACGATAGAGGACGGGAAGCGATATCATATTCCTCTGGATCCTTTCCGATACCTTTGGATAGCAATACTCCTTGTATACAGTGACCATCCTTGAATCACCTAGGTCTTGATACCAAAACAATCATTTTCATCTATAAATGCCTTATTAATATTCTTGAGGCACTAAAAATTGAGAGGGTGGCCTCGAAACCGATTATCCCCACTCTGGAGGATCGTTAATTAGTTGGTTGGTAGGCTGGCCTTTATTATCGCCATCAAGAGAACTACTTACTAGGTATCTAGCTCTCTAGAACGCTCCAGGATAGGAATAAAATTTTCGAATCCGCGGCTCAGTTAGGACCAAAAGAGGTGGATGATGCTGGCGCTTCAATGCCCAAGGATGTCGGCACAGCCCGGGCTCGGGAGGTGGCAAAGCCCCAGCCACCGACCCTGGGCGTATCTCGTCACTTTGGTTGGGGAATGGAAGTGATTAGTACTTGCGGCGTCCGATTGGACGGAGATTTATTACGAGGTCGAGCAACCGGGTCACCAGGAAAGACCCCTTGTCGTCGTCGCTGTAACTATGGGGCGCTAAAACCTCTTCCTCGAACCTTTCGACGCTGCCGAATTTGTCACGGCTGGCATTGGGTTTAACAGGTTCTTTGAGGTGGTCTTGGGCCGGTCGGGATCAAGGACCTATCGAGAAGCCTCGGCACCGATCGGAGTCATCGTACTTTGTCGGCTACTCTGGAAACACAATGGCACCGGCTTTTTTGAACAGTGCGCGCCGAGAGCCCAAAAACAGCCAATCCAATAATACGTGGTGCAGGATTACACCTCTACCGACTTCACAAATGGACACAACAAGACGGTAGCGGGTTACTATCTCCAAATAACGGACCTCATCAAGCACCACCAGTAGCTGGTCTTTTTGAAGAAGCTGGCCCTTTGTCCGTTGAACCCTCCGAACGGTCCCAACCGGCCAGCCCGTATGGGGGCCTGTTGGCGGTGCAACAATACCTAGAGAGAATTTACTACTTCTCCTAAATGGGGCACTGGCGGCCTTTTAAACAGTCTACAAATGGTGTGCAATACAACTCGGAATGCATACTTTCAGCCGTCCATATAGACTGGGCCGGCTACTACTCTGATGCCGCCCTCCAGGGGCAAGGGGCCAACGCGGCCCAGTCCCAAGAACCGGCTTATTGCGGAAGAGGCTATCGAACTCGAGGCTCAATGGGTGCACTTGACTACCATCCGGATATGGAAAACTAAAGTCTATAGTTATACAAAGAGACAAAATACTTCAGCAGCTAGACAAAGACCCAATCCAGTTCAAGTAGATCAAAAAGTTGTACACGACCATCTACAAAGAAGGGATGAGCGACCATCATAAGCGGATCCTGCGGGATACTGACCAGGCCAACAGGATCCACAAAACGTATACAAAATTCCAGGAAAATAACAAGAATCGCCAGGACGAGGGCGGCGACATTCCATACGCAATCATACTTATGCACCGTAATGACGGCTAGGGGTCAAGGAAAGCAAGACATTTAATCGTCTCGCGGAAGCTCCTCGGGTTTGGAAGATTTGGAGCCTTTTGGACCCTTTCGATTGTGGCCGAGTGAAAAAATCACTCATTTTTTACGTTGATTTATTGCCTTGAGAAGCTTGAGGTAGGCGTAGAGGAGGCACACAGCCCGCAGTCGCGTGACCAAGATCTCGAGTACCAAGTGCCGGTCCCGGGGCATTTTCCTGTTTCTCTTCCTCTAGATGCCATCCCCTAGTATTCTTTATTCCTATTAGTGACACGGTCGCCATAGGTGTCAGGTGCCCCGGAGGGGCACCGGGGCGGCACCGGAGTGGCGCCGGAGTGGCACCATAGGCGGAGCGCCGTCACGGAAAAAGGTTACTCCGTAGGCAGATTTAAAGCCAGCCTGCCAGAATTCTGGGAGGCCAGGTTCGAATGACAGTCACAACCATACCCTACCTATAGCATCGTTGACTCCTTCACTCTGCGCGAACCCAGCCTGACAATAGGGTCAATTGACTACTATGCCTCCACCACTTTGTGTCTACACGTAAGAAAAACGACAAAGAATATTTGTTGGATGGTTCGTGGAGGGCACATCCATGAACCCTATCCAGTCTCAGCTCTCCCCGTACACACGATCAATCTGCTCGCGGTAGCGAGCAATGATTCCTCGTCTGTTAAGCTTCCCGACAGCAGTTGTCAAACCCTGATATGGCGAAGTTCAGCCGCGGTCAGCCCTGACGACACCTTCCAATGCTCGGCTTTCACTTACGTTTTGCGGGCTCCACTCCGGATCTTCAACAAGCACGACCGCCTCAACCTTCTCTATCGATACCAGCCCGGCCGCTGTCGCAACCTCCTGCAGTTGCTGTAGAGCGTCGGAGATGATATTTGGGTGCTGGGATAGCTTCGAGACTTCTGCGTCGGTATCGAGACCGTGTCTCTGAGCTAGCTGTCGCAGGGCCGGAGGTGAGGGTATAACGATCGCGATTGGCTTGGGCCGTTGAGGGGAGGCATGGATGCAAATGTTGGCTACAATTGTCGCCGAGCGATAGACGGACTCGAGCTAATTTGGAGAGTGGCACAGTGTAAGCCAGGCATAGCATAGAGACCGAGTCTATCATGACAATGGCATACCTTCTCGAGCGCAATATACTCGCCGTAGAGAGTCTTGACGAGGTTCTTCTTCCGGTCGATGATCCTGTAGTTTCCATCTGGCTCCCATTGCCCGATATCCCCCGTGCGGAGCCAGCCACCTGGAGCAATGGCGCTCGCGGTGTCAACGCTGTTGTCATAGTACCCCTCCATGACGCTGTCCCCTCTTATCCAGATCTCTCCTTGAGGCGGGTTGTTGGTAGAGAAGTAACCCGCTTCGCGGTAATCCACGAGCTTCGTTTCGATGCTCGCGGGAATGCTCATAGATACGGTCTTCCAAGGCCCCGGCTCCATTAGGCCACCGATGCTAGTGGAAATGTTAAGACCAATCTCTCGAGGATGTTTACAGGGGTTTCAACACCTACGCCATTGTTTCAGTCAACCCGTACCCGTTGATCAGCGGTGCCATCGTCATGGACATGAAGTGCTGCGTGCTCTCGGCTACTGGCCCTCCGCCGGACATGGCGAACCGCAGACGAGAGCCGACCACTTCAGCAGCGGCCCCGGAAACAGTGCCGTTGAGGTCAGCAGGGCCGGATAATCCAGATGCGACCCAAGTTTTCTTGGCCTTGTGCCACGCCCAGAAGGCAGTTCTTCCAGCCAAGCTTCCAGAGTCGACCTTGGCCAGGATCGCTTTCCTTATTCTTTCCCAGATCGCAGGGACACCGATCATGAATGTCGGCTGGAAGAGCCGCAGGTCGCCTTTCTCAACAGACCCAGCCGGCGTGGTATAATCGAAGAGCGTGCGTGCACCGCCGTAGCCCATGGTCACGCCCCAGAAAAGACAGCTGTTCTCGAAGGCGAACTCTAGCACGTGTGCCAGAGGGAGGTAGGCCAGGAAGGAATCTTTCGGTGTGAGATGGTGGCCTACGATCGAGTCGAGACCGGCAACTGCTTTCAGGTTAGAACGTCGACAAGGCCGAGTACCGGAGAAATTCGGGATTCTGGGAGGGAATATCAAGGCTTACCAGACGCTGTCACTGCCTTGTGCTTTACAGGAACCCCCTTGGGGACGCCAGTTGATCCCGAAGTATAATAGATTGCGCATAGATCTTCCGGCGTGGGAGGCCATGGATTGACTGCACCTTGCCGGCCAGTTTCCAGTAGCTCCCCGAAGCCGACGACTCGAAGCCCAGGGCGAGTGTCTTTCAACTTGAACAAGCAGTCCGTCCACTCATTCGTTGTTGTTGTCACGGCTGTATGGTCGTTGTACACCACCAAACCCACGTTCGGTAATGCTTTAGAGTTGAGGACCGACGTGACCTTCTCGCATAGATGCCGATCGACGAAGATGGCCTTGGCACCTGTCGACTCTAGAGAGTGCTCGAGGCCGGCGGGGCCGAGGGCTTCGTAGGCTGTCACGAAGACGAGAGACTGGGACGAGGCGCCGTGTGCCACTGCCAGCCATTGGGGGCTGAACCCTGTCAGTTTCTGTAAACTATAATTCGACGGGAAGAGTCACCTGGTCGCAGCGTAGATGAGGATCTTGTCCGGTTTCACGAGGCCAAGTGTTCGCAAACCAGATCCGACCTCACGAACCAAGATCTGGTATTCCCGATACGTCGTGTACTTATACTAACAACCGCTGTCTATCAGATATACTATTCAATGACCGGGATAGGATATTGATGTTTTGTGCATCGAAATCACCGGGCGATAAAAGCACCTACCGGATTCTCCGTTTCGCCAGGTACCCTCGTGCCGAAGGCATGCTTATCGCCGAAAGTATCGGCCGCCCAATTGACGATGTCATAAGCCGTCTGAACTTTTTCGTGGGGCCGCGAAAGCAGCCCACCTTTCCCGGCGACCTTGCGATTTCTTCGCGGCTTGGTCTCGCCCGGGGCATGTGGGGCGTCCGACGACTCGACGGACGAGGGTGGGGCCCGGGCGCCGGACCAGGAAAACATCTTGTTTCTTTGGAAGAGCTACTTCGGAATGGACGGAATGCAGGGAAGATACCAAGATCATGGTCTTCAAACTGATATAAAAGCTCTGTCCTTGTGTTTCGATCGCCGTACATGTACTTAAGCCTGCAGCTCCATCATGTCATCCTCGGCTGTCTCGGGGGTAAGACGCTCGCCGACAATCCACAAAAGCCCCCGACATAGCCACGAAACAAAAAGCACCCGACAGCGCAGAAATATTACTCAAATCTATCTTTCAAACTCCCGGCCTTTTATGCAATTTTGTCACACGCCATTCCTGCGAAACATTCGGCGGCTATAGCACCAGACCCGACGCTTGTCATCTTACAGAGGTTCGCCAACGCTCTGCAAAAACACGCCGAGGCGAAAAGCACCCGCGCGCAGTCCCCTCTCAATCCTCTCCCGCAGTGCCCCGGAGTTACGCGCGCCCCAGCCTCTCAACAGCGTCGCCCGCACCAGGCCCGGCGAGCGGACGCCCTCCGCCAACCCCTTACAAAGTCGGCCGTCTCCGTCGAGGGACCACGCCTCGCTCCCCACACTAGCGTGCCCATAGAGCAAGCCCTCGGGATCGTACCTGTTCTTGATGGCCTTTAGCCTATCGTAGTTAGCTCCAAAGAAGTCATGCTTCCAGTCTCCATGCTGAAAGTCCGCCTCGTTGAGGTAAGCGCCCGAGTCAGGCGTGAGCGCCGCCAACTTTGGGACGACGACGTTTGTGATTTCGTCGGCGCGACGTTGGCCATCTGATCGAGGGGCGTCGAAGTCCCAAGTTGACTGCACGAGCACGGTGATGAGCGCATCCCTCCAGGCCGGCAGGACCGCGTTGTCTGCGACTGCTTTTCGGGATGCCGTTTGTGACACATCCAGGGCCACGAAGCCCATGAAAACGTCCGTATCTTCAATAACACTACGCAATGCGTTGGCGAGGGCGGTGCTGTTCTGCTCCACGGTAGTACGTGGGATCATCCTCCCTCCAAAGAGGTGGTGGATTGTGTAAGGTCCTCGCGGCAACGGTCCGCCGTATTTGCTGTAGTGGTCGAGGAAGGTGGGACTCGATGAAACATCAAGAGCGTACTGGACACCGGTTTGGTCGAGCCTCTGGATCAAGGGGCTTATGAAGTCCGAGACTCGCGTCTTGGACCATCCGGGAAGTGTTATGGGGGCGATGAAGAAAGCGTCCTTGAGGACTGCGTATCCCGCCGTTCCGCCGGCAGCCGTAAGACTAGGGAGAAGATCTTGCCACGTTTCGAAGAATGCCCAAAAATCGTCCTTGTCGACATCAGTCGTAGAGAACGCCAGACTGGCTCCGCCAACAGGGCCGTCCTGATGTGCTCGCACGGTGAGGGAGAGAACGACGCCGTAGGTGCCTGGCCCGCCGCCGCTCAGGGCCCAGTACAGATCAGAGTTCTGTTGGGGTGTTGCCACGACGTGCTTGCCCGTCGGGGTGATGACCTCCCACTCGAGCGCCTGGTCGGCACCGAGACCGTACTGGGAGCTCATGGGACCGTGCCCGCCGCCCTGAGTATATCCCCCCAGGATTCCGACTGACGGACAGAACCCGCCGGCAACGCGAAGACCGTGGGCTTCTGCAGCTGCGTAGGCTTCGAGCCCGCGCACCCCGGCTCCCATTCGAATGGCTGGGCCGCTGTACGCTTGGCTCGTGAAGTTGTTCAAGACCTCTAGCTTGCGCAGCTTATGCGTCCAGAGAGCCAAGCCCCCTTTTGCTGTAGACCTGCCCATGTAGCTGATCGGGAAGGTGTCAGCCCATATTCACTGTGGATGAAGCTTTAAGACCATTGAACGGTACGCCGTAGTACTCACTCATGCCCCGTATTCTTGATAGCCAGCCGGAGGGCATGCTTTCGGGCAAAAGAGAGCCCTCGGATAACATCGTCGGCACCCGTCACGTCGATGGCATACGAAACGCTGTTCCCGAGAGTGCATAGAACCTCTCTTGGGGTGAACGGATCGCAGCTGGAATTCTGCCAGTACGGGCTCTGAACGCCACCCGGCCAAGATTCGCTGAGAAACGGTGTCAGAACCAGATTTCAAGAAGCGAAGCCGGGTAACAAGATGAAACCTTACTGTATCTCCGGCCAGATCCATTCATCTCGCACCACCCCGCACTGTGCCTCGTCGAAGTTCGGGTCGTGACAGACCGAGGCCGGAGGCACGGGCGTGATGAGGCGACCGCCGACCGACGTGTTCAACTCCTGCCACTGGGATGGGGAGGGCCAGCAGGCGTCGCCATCGGTGCACGTGCAGAATGCTTGGTCGAAGGCGGAAGGGTTCGCTGCCAACAAGAGACCGATCGACAGGACTATCCCCGTGGCTGAGGTTGCGCCAACAATGCTGGTAACGGACACCATTGTCGGAGAGGCTCGGAAGACAAAAGCGTTGGTGGCTTGGTGAGGCGTCCGTAGAGTTTCCAAATCTCCCAAGCCTCATTTGGACTGTAGAGAAGGGCATTATGCTATATAGCTCACCCACACGTTCAATGCCAGAACTACCTCGTTCCACCGGCAAGCTCGGGACTCGGATCCAGCCGGAGCTGACGGTACAAACTCCAACAGAATGAAGCAACGTATCAAGCCCTAACGGGCCCATGCCCTCGACCAGAGAATCTTCAACTGCATGGAATATCCCCGGGATGAGTGAAAGTAGGATCTCGCTAAGATTGGGTGTAATCTGAGGGGGTGTGTGAAAATGTCCCGATGAATGTGACTAGCTCGGTAGGTGCTGACACCGAGTGAGACTAACTACCCGCGACATGGAGGGCAATCTAGGCAAAGTAGGTATCACGCCTTCACAGAAATCACTAGACGGGCTGTACTATCACAATGGGCTGTGAATATGTGAGAAGAACCCAGGTGTCAGTATGGGAAATGACCCGTTTGTCCAACCTGCTCGCATCAATAACATGTTTGATAGCTCCTATTTTCTGTTCTGAGGCGAAGCGAGTGAGAAATACGGTGCCGTCTGGAATCACTGCACTTTGTTGAGCGCACGCACATCAACATAGCCAAAATGGGTCTCCTCTCACTGCCGGCGGAGGGCTCATCAACCTTCACCTACGCTATCATCGTGCTTGCAAGCACAGTCGTGTACTTGGCATCTCTCGCCATTTACCGGCTGTACCTCAGCCCAATCGCAAAGTTCCCCGGACCGAAGCTGGCGGCTCTTACACAGTGGTACGAAGCGTACTATGAGCTGTTCAGCGGCGATGGAGGACAATTCATCTGGCATTACGCCAAGCTTCACGAGAAATACGGCAAGAATACCAAGCCCTAAACAACCAAAATTACCAGCGCTGACCTCGCACGATAGGCCCCATCATCCGCATCAACCCATGGGAGCTGCACATCCAAGACTCCAGCTTCTACGACGTGCTCTACTCCGGCTCGCAACACTCAAGCAAACTCCAAACCCTAGCGCACCGCTTCAACAGCCCGGACTCGGCCTTCTCGACCGTCGACCACTCCAAGCACCGCCGCCGCCGCGCGGCCCTGAACCCGTTCTTCTCGCGCCGCAAGATCGCGGAGCACCAGCCCGTGATCCAGCGCATGATGCACCGCCTGACGGACCGCGTCGCGCGGGAGTACCTCGGCGGCGGGAAGGTGCTCCGCGCCGACCACATGTGGGGGTGCTGGACCTCGGACATCATCAACGACTATGCCTTCGACAAGCCGCACAACTTCTTGGATGCTCCGGATTTTCATGCCAGTTATACTGATGCCATGGTCGACCTGCTTGAGCCGGTGCACTATGTAACGCAGTTCCCGCTTGCGACTAATTTGTTTAAGATGTTGCCACTGTCGTGGGTCAAGGCTATGTCGCCCCAGATGGGGACTGTGTTGGACTTCAACAACGTTAGTCGAAGAAAACACATCAACGTCAGTGTCGGGTACTAACGTAACTTCTTCAAGGAAATGACAAACCAGATCCGGATCCTGTTGAACAAGCCCCAGGAAGAAAAGGCCGAGTCCAAGACCATCTTCGGCGTCATCCTCGAGTCGGACCTTCCGGCTTCTGAGAAGACGGTCGGCCGCCTGCAGCAGGAGGCTATTAGCGTCACCGGCGCGGGAATCGAGACGACGATGAGGGCGTTGAGCCTCTGCACGTTCCACATCCTCAACAACCCGCCGGTGCGAGAAAGGCTCCAGGCCGAGCTGATGGCCGCGATCCCGGACCCGAGGAACCCTCCCAACTGGGATGCGCTCTCTCAGCTCCCTTACCTCAGTGCCTGCATCAATGAGGGTAAGTCGCTCCTCAAATAAGCTGAAAGGACGCATCACTGACCATTCCTCGCAGCTCTCCGCTTCGCCTACGGAACATCCCAGCGCCTCCCTCGCACCCTACAAGACGAGCCCCTGCGCTACGGTGACTGGCTCATCCCCGTCGGCGCCACGGTGAGCATGGACAACTACGCCGTCTCGCACGACGAGGCCATATTCCCGGACAACATGGCCTTCCGCCCGGAGCGCTGGCTCGGCGACCCGAAAGCCCCTGACGACAAGCAGCTCTCGCGCTACATGGTCGCCTTCGGCCGTGGGACGCGCTCCTGCGTCGGCATGCAGCTTGCCTGGGCTGAGCTATTTACGGGCATCTCGACGCTCTTCCGGCGCTTCCGGATGGAGCTGTACGAGACTGATAGGGACGCTATGGATTTGCACATGGACCGCTTCGTGCCGAGGCCGAAGCCTAACACCCAGGGCGTGAGGGTGCTTGTTACGGAGGACATGTATGCTTGAGGGGGGGGGGGGGAGATAGGGCGAGGTCCGGCGTGACATCTTCCGCCTGTACGGCGAAGGGCCGAGGTGCAGGGCAAAGTCGTTGCTTTCGACAAGTATGGAGTTGGACTTCATCCCAGCTTATCGAAGTGCGATCTCGAGTAAGGATAAGAGAACCGAGGAGGATGAGGAATATACCTGAGGATCCATTCTTCACAAGACTTGGCCAAACTTGACATCCCCTAAACCGATTGCAAATTTATCCCCATCAATCGTATTCATATTGAAGAGCAAATATTCCTAAATGACCAACTACTGCATCTAAAAATGGTCAAAGTCAAATATGTGAAAACGAGTCGAGTTCGTAGTCTTTCGTTTCAGCAATTTCAGTACTCTGACCCACGGCTTGCACTCAACCTGCAAGATCAATACCTGGTTTTGTATATAGAGATTTCGTCGGTTTAACTCCGTGATCCGTGAAGAACTCCCGCGGTGTGGCGGGAGTGCTTTGCCGCGATCTTGGTTCCACTTTTCCAGTGTCGAAACACTGCGGTGTGCGACCGGGTAAATAAAAGAGTGGAACCACAGTTTGTTTGTTTGTTTGTTTGTTTGTTTGTTTGTTTGTTTGTGCTAGTTAACGCTATCACCGAGCCGTAGCGGCTGGCACCTCCCTAGGGGTATATAGCGTACGGAGACCCGGCCGAGGCCGGGGCCCGTAGCTCGGTACAGTACGTTCTGC
>WIGN01000642.1:0-12559 GCA_014235955.1 Colletotrichum sojae
TACAAATGTCCTGCCATAGCCGCCCGACGCGCAAGCGGGTCGGTCGACTGTTATCCTTGCAAAGCGGGTCGTAACACATACGCACAGCGCTTCTGACCGAGATAAAACGCGATGGACAAGGGATGGTCGACTTTGAGTATTGGTACGTATGATGCGGGGAGGCGGGAACGGCTGTTGAGCCTGGAATGCTGCTAACACTGGTTGGCCCTGGCAGTAATACGGATATGATCGACTGCCATCTATGCCCAGGTGGAAAACGGACACAATCTAAAACGGTGGACTACTGTCTATTTGTCAACCCGAAGAACCTAAGGCGTCAGATCCCATAGGATTTGCTGCTTTGTCAGCTTTGTGGGATAGTTCGCCCTCCCGTTAAGTGAACCGCACCAACTATAGCACTCTCAACATATACCCGATCGGCACAAGCATCGAGACCATGGTCCAAGGACTGGACTGCACAAAAGCTACACTTCAGGTCGCAACATGGCAGGATGCACAGTAGAGGTTCCTTGAGAACAAGGTGTCAGAAAACGGCCACGAAACTGCCACGCTCGAGTTCTTGCCAGGACTGATTGTGAGAGGTGGACAGGGCTGGATCTCTTTTTATGTCCCCCTCCTAGCGACTACCAGCTACCGCCAGTCGACGAGGAGGGCAAGGAGCAGAACCAGATCGTACTGGTCTACCCGGCAGCGCGCAAGGCGACAGGAGGAATCTTCTCACCTATGCTGCGATCCCATCGCCCCGGCGCCTGGGTAAAGGAGACGGCGTGGGCTGGCAGGCTTGCTCACCGACGGTTCTCTGCCGGGGGAATTGCGTGGACGACCCATATCGGTTTCACATCCACCGAAGATAGCTAGGCAAACCCAAGCCCGCGCACGATGTCAGTCCAACACCAGCATCAGCAACAAAGACGTGGCCTCCTCTGCTGGAAACCAGGACCACTAGAGCTGTCAGATTTTGTGCTTTGTTTCCACCACCGCTCTCCGTCCACCGTCACAGCTCTTCAATCAGACCCTTACTGTTTGATGTCTCGCCAGAGACGCCAGAGAGCTCTCAGCGACTGCTACGGTTGCCATCGCAAGCACTCTGACAAAGACATCATCCCGTGAGATGCGTGAATGCGCTATAGTGGTGTCGACCGACGCGAGAAGAAGATTACCAAGGACACTAGTGGCCAGACTATCCACTCTTAACGTTCGCGTACTTTGCTACGCGGACACCATGAACGTGCAGTTCTGTAGTTCTTCGAACTTATCATGGTCGTTCTATACGCCCGTCATGATGCTGCCTGAGTGGTGGCGGTAGTTCGGACGGTGGGGAAGAAGGGATAGAATAATTCAGCGTCAGGGCTCTTAATCATTAATTACCCACGACGCACAAAGGAGCAAAGATTCGGCTCGCAATACCCCACGCCAGCCGGAACTAGTTAGTTCGGGGCCTAGCATAACATCAGATAGATAGCTATACCCGGCGCAGGGACAATCAAAGAGCAAGATACCGAGCAGAGCGCCGGAGTCAGTTCTTTAGCGGGGGACAGGAGGATCTGATGTACTAAGAAAGAAATGCCTGCCCCGGTCGAGAGTTTCCCAAGGGTTCGATCTCTGTCTGGTCGTCTGTGTCACTCAAGCCCTCTGAGCCATCAAGCGCGGCGAATATTTGAGTCCCTACGGAAGGGAGTAGGAGGCTAGAACATGGTGACTCATGGTTTTCCTGTTACTCACCGCGTTGCGAGGTGTGGACGATCCCGAAGGTTTGGCGAGAAGCAGGAGCGACACTGTGGCCAAGACGCTGGTGGCCGGTCCCGACACGGGCTCTAGTACACTGTATTCACTGTATTCAGCAGCCTCCGATATAGGCATCCGGATGACGGTTCTCGACACCGGCCGCAACGGCTTGTGGGTGATGAGAGCCTTCAGGGAGGGCACAGATGCCGTGCTGTCACATACTCGCACCGATAAAGCACTTTCACATGCGCCAATTAAGTCGCAGGAATGCTTCGCTGTGATACGATGGCAGGAAGAGGCCATACAAGTCGTTCAGCAGCGTACCATGGAGCAAAGTCGTAAGAAAAAGAATGGAAAAGAAAACACGGGGTTGAATTCCTTGACGGTCAACGCACTGCAAGTGAGACTGCCATGTTCGCGTGTGTGCTCCGGTCAGCGTCTTTCCCCTCTTTGATATGTGACTTAGCCTGGTTTCCGTGGCCTTGACACGAACGAATCCTCCCTTGAAAGCCGGTCCACTGCCCCCGAGAGGCTAATGTCATGGAAACGTAGCTGCAGTTGCGTTTTGCTGCTTGGCCCTTTTTTTATAAATGTTGAAACCAGCAGCCATGGGCATGGCAGCAGTTGTGAAGGAAAGGCCGGGCAGCCAATACAGTTTGGAAACGATCGGCGAAGCCGGCACGATGTAGCCGTTGTGACAACGCTGCTTAATACGGAGCACCTTTCGCTCCTTCGCGCGACGACCATCCCTTGAGTGCTAATAGAACGCCAAGGCGGCCTCGGCGGCGACCTGTACCAATCAAGTACAATTTCTAGGCTTGACCTCCCGGCCGTACACGTCCTCCATCTCCTTGGCGATGTAATCCTCGTGGCTTCTTGCGCTCTCCTAGATCTCCAGAAACGGAACGCAAACGCTCGTCTCCAGCTACCCTTTCTTCTTTCCAAGCCTAGCAACCTTGTATTCGGTCTTTCATTTGCTACTTTCTGCAGCGCGGTATAATCCGTCCTAGTCTTCAACCGACGGATGGCCCTGGCTGTCTTTGGCCGAACTGCCGTTGTCAATCGCGTCTGGATGTGTATGCCTGTGTGTCGTCGGTGCTCGTTATTACGTTATCTGTTGCTTCGACCTGTCCCGTGTCGACCTTCTCCCGAGCCTTCGTGAGCACGGACTGTTGATTGAGTATCGTTTTGATCAGCTCTTCTAGACACTTACTGGCTGTCGCTGATTCTCCCGTCCTTCTGTTCTCATTTCAGGGTGGCCGTATCTGTTTGATGAGCGTGGGTTGTTGTCCCGGCCGAACAGGCGTTACGGCCACGTTGAAGGTGCTCAAGTCGACCTTCGAGTCCTCTTAAGTACGTATAGTTACATGTCCTGCCGGTAGATTACTCGTGGAAGCAGCACACACCCCTGATACCCTACCAGGGCCGTGGATTTGGCAGTTTACCATCGGCGTGAATCGTGGCGGTGCAGCCAGCCACCTCTCCATACGTCGACCGACGAGAATTTCTACTCTGGAGACCGGTGGGATATATTGGGCGGCAGAAGAGGTCGTCATTCCCCTGCGCGTCTCGACGGGCGAAATTCCCATGCATATATGTAGCATTGGATCAATGTGGTCAGTATCGGTTATGGTATTTTTACTGTTTGCATTTTATGTGGTATTGTCGGAATATCCCCACGTGCCGTATGCCCGGCCCGAGAGCCGGAGGCAACGCCCGCAAAGAGTGGGAACCGGACAGTTACGCATATGCCGGATCCTTGCCTCTCAGAAACCTAAACTCCAACTCCAAAGACTATCGCTCTCTATATAGTTAGATTGCCAGCAGGCCCTCTGCCTGCTGGCTCTTTCCTCTCGCTAGGCACCAGTATATCACACGAGAATAACTGATGCTTCACCCTGCCGAAAGGCTGCAACCGTATACGGTTATCACATCACCTGTGATTCCAACAGGTATACTCTACGGGGTGAACGGCAACATCTTTAAGATAGTTGCGACAACTGAATCGCTGTCATGTAACATTGGGAGTATACGGCAGCGAGGGCTCCTGCATTCTTGAACCCTAAATACTTCTACCATATACACTGCTGTAACTATATCGACAACGTACATTCTTGTACCATGATCCGTCAGTCCTGGCCCTGTATCCCTAGTTGCACCGTGATACCCATAGCGTGTTGGACCTCCTGTAGACGTACCTTTTCTTGGTCTCGATGCTCGACGAACCGGGCCCAGGTGACCTTGGCAGTTTGGAGCTCCTGATCTAGCTTCTGGAAGGCCTCCCGTGACGATCTCTCCTGTTCCTCCGCGCCGGCCAGTGAGTGCCGGCAGCTTCCGATCTGGGCCTCCATGCCTGCATAGATGGTCTCTAATTGCTTGGAGATGCGCGTGGAGACAGCAGCCACACCGCTCCTCATCCCGTCAATGGCCGCCTGCAGTTCTCTTGACGTCTTGCGAGATTCGACCGCTACACCAAGTGCTGCAACGTACTTCTCGCGGGCGCTGGGCAGCTTGTGATCTTGGAGGATGTGTATCTCTTCATCTAGTATAGCGATCTTCTGTTCTGCCTCTTTAATGCTTTGCTGAATTTCAGCAGCGTCCTGATGGAGGGCATGGTAGCTGGGTATGTGTTGCTGCACGAATTCTCGAGCCAGTGCGAGTAAACCGTCGACATGCTCTAAAGCCTTGGTAAGGCCCGCACCCGGTGGCCAAGCCCTGTCACCACCACCCTCAGAGGAGCTACCGGGCGAGCGGCAGATATGCTTGAGGGGCCGAGACATAGATCGGGCGGCGGTTTCGATGGTTTCTGCCAGACGGCGGCGCGTGGCTACAACGTCCTCAGCCTGCATTCCCGTCAGGTCGGGGTAGCCCCGGAGAAGGTGTTCAATGGCCTGAACGACGTGAACCCCGCAGCTTGTTGCGTCGGTCTGCTGGGGGCCGGCCTGTTCTCGAGCAAGACATGTCAGTGCACCGTTCTCAAGGGTGACTGGCTGCTAAGGGTGGGTGGAGATGGATGAAGGCGGAGGCGGTCGGGGACACGCACCATGCTTGTGACCTGCACCTCGACGCCGGGGGAGACAGCCGCAGCCCACCTCGACAGTCGACGCCTAGTGTCGGTGGATCGACGCGGGGACGGAATCGAATCGTAGTGCTGAATGCGACCCTTCCCGAGGTCACATACCGCCAGTGACCAGTGCTTAACCGAGTGATAGAGCGGCACAAGCAGCCTCGTGCTGCTGGACACGCCCCTTGGGAGAATTACGGGATCCGCTCCGAAGGCCTCAGAGAAGAACAGCGGGTCGCAAATGTTGCAGGCCTTGAGGGATAGGGTAAGGAGGCGACTGATTAGGTAAATTGTGTCGTCGGTTAATCTGCCATTCGAGCGCAGTTGTGCAACGGCTTGGTCCGCATTGTCTAGCTGCTTGCTCACGAGGGTGGCATCAGTGGCGGTCGGAGGATGAAGGGAGAGACCAGCGAGCAGGGGAGACTCGGGAAGAGCAGGGCAGTCGGCCGGTGGAGGCTGTGCAGAGCGATCGGCCGGCAGCGACTGGGACGGGCAGTGGACTGGCGTCGGCGGCGGCTGTGAGCGGCCCACGGGCACGGGTGACTTTGGCAGACCAGGGCAATCGGCCGGCAGAGGCTGAGGCTGAGGATGTGGGGATCGAACAGCTGGCAGCGGCTCCAGGGGGGCATCTGCGGCCGACGACAACAGGATGCGGGTATCGATAGGCGTCAATTCCGGGAAAGCAGCCGGTTCGGGGAAGATGTTGGGTGACAACGGATCGGCGGGGAGATCCGTTAGTGGCCAGTCGGGGCAGGGGTCGATCGGCAACAGTCCGAAGGGTGAGGGGCTTCCCGGCGTTGAGCCGTCGAAGGGCCAGGAGGCTCCGGGGGTCGACGGTGCTGGCAGATAGCGGTCGGAGAACGGACTACCGGGCGCGCCGTCGTGCGCCCGCGCATCCTCCAGAGAACTTGGCTGCCCCATCTCGCTATATTCAACATGTGGACTCGGCGTCGGGACACCGGCACCCGAAACTGTTTCCTGGTTGACTTGCTGTGTTAGGATGCCGAGCGCCGTGTTGAGGAGCTTGTACGACCACCGCATTGGTGTGCCTAGGCTCTGTGCAGCCTCGTAGATACAGCCGGCAGGCTGGTAAAGCGAGGGCAGGTTGAGGCCGTTCCGAGTGGCGTCGTTCGAGATGCGGACAAGGGTCGAGATGTCGCGATCCGCAAGGCGGCCGGAGAACTTGGGCCCGGCGATGGCTAGTGGGGGCATCCAGGGGTTCTCGCCCCAAAGCGCATCAAGCCGCTGAGTTTCTCTCACTCTTCTGTTCTTGGTCTCCTCCGGGTAGTTTCTCTGCAAGGTAGTTGCGGCCATTTGGAGGCTGCGTAAACGCGGCTTGTTATCTATGATCGCCCCGAGAACTTGATCGCGTGATTCTTTGTGACCGAAGCCCTGCAGATGCTCCCTCAGCCATGGCCTCAGGTTGCCGGACGGCGATTCCTCGACAAGGTCGTAGAGGGTGGCCTGGTACTGCCACGACGTAAATGTTAGCAACGGAGCACATGAAACCGAACGCGGTCCTTTCTCCGGGGAAAGGAACGGGGAACTGGCGTGAAGGAGGGAGCTCACGAGTCCTTTGGAGTTGTTCGGGGCGGGATCCGGCAGCATTCTTAGGGCTGTGCGTCGAGCGGGTAGGTCTGGTGGCACAGCTGTAGCCGTGGGTGGCAGTCTGGGCGCCGGTGTTGGCGTGGGCGTGGGAGTTGGCGTGGCAGGCCGGGCAGGTTGCAGTGGTCGGTTGGAGGAGTGGAAGTGCGTGGGTCTAGGCATTTCCTCGGAACCGACTCGCGTAGGCGACGCGGAAAACACTGATATTGCGGCCGGACGGGATAGTGCAGGTGGAGGAGATAGTGGCGATTCGCGCTGGCGAGTGCGGTAGGTGGACCGATCGTTGCAGGATGACCGGGACGGGATAGATAGGTACAGGAAAAGAAATCAAAAAAGACGGTAGACCAAGAAGAACGAAAAGAATGGTGGCGATGTTGGAGCGATCGCGATGGCATTGGATGGGAGATGTGGGTGGTATGTATGGGGGAAAAAGACAGAAGATAGAGGGGGAGGTGGGACAAGGCTACCTACCTAGCCAGGTAAGCAGCAGAGTGCAGTGCTGCAGCTGCAATCTGTCTGTCTCTGGGGGAAGGAGCGGAGGTTGATGGAAATGCCTTCATTGTCTTTTTGCGAAGATGCGCAGACGGTGCACTGACGAGACCACAACGTGGGTCACTCGGGGAAGGAGGCCGGTGGCGTCCAGTCTCTGGCTCGCTCTGCTCCCGATTTGGCAGGTACCTGCAGGTAAGCGCCTAACTAGTGAGGGACGTGCTGGGCCTGCCGGGCCGAGCCGCAATCACAGGTGCCTGCTTCCCCTCGTGTTGATCCCGTGGGGAGGAAAGGCTGCAGAGCTTCCAGTGTCCCATGCGGCTAATCCGACGGGAAAGAGTACCGGGCGGGTCCAGTATAGCCTCTGTCGAGGCGGAAACTACTGACACACTGGGCAGAGAACAGGAGGAAGGATGTCACCACACTCGCTCGCAGTGGCTCAAGCTCATAGTGGTACCACCTGGCCCAAGCTTCGGACGCATACTTTTGGGTCTGTCCGAAGCTCGTACCACCTGGCCACGCCCTACCTAGAACAGGAGGAAGGATGTCACGGGCGTGCGGGCGTGCGGGCATGAAGGCTTCTATTCTACTAGGTTCCCGATTCTTTTGCCACTTGGCCAAGAGTTACCCATATGTAGATATGTACCGACGGCCTCCAATCTCTGCGTCCGGAACGTAGGTATCTACCAACCTACCTAGGTAGGTAGGTAGCTGGGAGCCCGTGCGGGGAGGGAGGTGTAACGACGAGGGGTCTTATTAACGATCTTACGAGGCGTACGGGTAAAAGAGCGTGTTGTTGATTACTTCGATGGGTGCCCTTGTGAGGAGCTATCACTACTATTTGAATGCAGCAAAACGCCACAGGGCCAAAAACCCTAGTGGCCCATTTAATCCATTTCCAACGTTCGGAGGCGTATTCAGTAAACCATATCTCTTATGCCCACGCCACTTACGCTTACTCCCCACCGCTTACGAGCTGCGCCGTCACAGGAGGTACGCCTCTACTGTTCCGTCCACTAAGGTAATGTCGTGTTTGGCCTGCGCGAACGGAATCCATTCGTGCAGCCCTGCCCGTTCGTCCAGCACTGCCATTCGTCCAGCGCCTGGGCACTCTCCACCGCGATGCATGCGTGGACTTGGAAGTCCCGACTCCATTTCGCCGCTGATGGATATGGCCCCAGTCGAATCATCTCGCGGACCGGTAACATCGCCTCAGCCTAAATCTCAAGAGCGTGCACTCGTTCTTTCTTTGTCAGATTACGTGGGTACAGTAACTCGTGTGCACCTAAGTCGCTGCCGTTTGGGCATTTGCCTCCGGTACAGACCTCGACTCGAGCGGTCGCAATGGCAAGCGAGGTTGCAGCAGTGTGCAAGATCATAGGAGACACTCTAGTGATTACATAAGCCCCAGTACCATGTGGTAACGCGCTAACCTTGGGAATGCCTGCGGAGGATGAGTGCACGGTTCCAGGGGACACTTCAGGGACGCGGATGAAATTGCTCCTTGCCACCCGATTTCGAGCGACGCGCTTCACGAGCGCCCGAAGTCCGTCGCCCTCCGTATACGTTCCGATAGAGAGTGCTCGCCTTAAACATGGCAAGCTCGATACCGGGCTACGTTTAAACACTGCGAGGAGCGCTGTTAGACACTGGACTGACCGCAACACGAACTGTAAGAAACGTCACACGAGCCGATTGGTTAGCCGCGTCTGCACGTCCGGAATCCGCTCGTGCAGACCGTGTAGCCAATCAAACGGGTTTAGAGGCTCCTATCGCTGCAACGGCCGATTAGTTAGCCGCGTCTGCACGTTCAGAATCCATTCGTGCAGAACGTGAAGCCAATCAAACCGCACTGCACCAGGTCAAAGTGGGCACCAGAAACCCATAGACGTACGTACATATCGTGTGGCCAGTCAGTTCAAGACCTACACGAGTAGACCGTACAGCTAGTCAAACGGCGCGCGTTGCCAACCCGACCAGACTATAGTGGGAGGGATAATCATACTTTGAGGTGCCTAGAGTGATCCAAAGTAGATCTGTAATTGCGCTCGACGCTGAAATGCATGGGGCAAGAAATGGGGACAACTTCTTAGTTACCGCTGTTGCTATCATGGCCTTGCCGCCCGATACGAACGAAGCACATTCGCCGCGTGAATAGGTAGCAAGACTACTGGAATATCCAGCACGGAAACTGGGGATGAGTGGAAAGGCCTTGTGTCACGTTCGACAGACGAACGTGCAGGCCGTGCAGCCAGTCAAAATTGGCCTACACGGTCAGTTTTAGAACGTGCAGGTCGTGTACCCAATCAAAGTACCGAGATACTGGTAATACGAGGGAAGCAGGTAGAGACCAGGGACACTGTAAAATCTTTACCTACACGTTCCATGGATTTTAGACCTGCAGGTCATAATACAGCCAGCCAAGGTAGGACATTGCACACTCTGCCTGCATCGGGCCGTGCAGGTCGTGCACCCAATCAAAGTGCCTTCCAAGATACATCATGCCATGCAAGAGAAGCTGTACACGTCGGAGATACTCCAGGCGGCTTTGTCAACAGAGATGTTGCACTCCAGTAGAAAAGAAGTTCTGAAGATCGACTGTTGCTTGGCACGCAGTGCGACGGCGATGGGCGGGGATTCCTTTTGCCGACAGAATTACCTACGCTGGAGGAGCCCGTCTGCTCGTGGAAAGGTAGAGGCTGTCGCTGTTGTTGACTGCGCGTAACGGAGCCAATCAGGCGCCCTGGAGGGTCTCGTGCCGGATCTCGTGCAGGCTCCACCGCGGAGCTACAGTCCGTTGCACTGACGGCTTCCAAAACCCAATGTGGGACCGCGCGAAAAAATCCTGAGCAAAATGCACTTCAAAAACCACGGATTTCTTCGCACTCAAATATCTCTGTATAGGGCGTGCACTTAAGCAAAAAAAGATACCACTGTATTTGCCTGAATTGGGCGCATCGAATGATATAAATTTTACAATAGCGCATGCCCCACGCATTGAGGTATTGACTGGGGATACCGGAGGTCTAGCCGTACTGTCCAGTGTCTTTTGACAGCTTCTGTGGAGACGTCCAGCACCAAGTGCACGGCAGAGGCCCCGCTGGCCATGGCGATCTTGCAGTTACCGTGTTCGCGTTACCAGGGTCCTGGCCTCACGACGCCGGATAGGTGCCGGAAGCACTGCCGTACAGGGTGTCTGGGAGGCACCGTAACGCGGTTCGGCCCGGCTCTTGTGGGCAGGTACCAGCTGATACTTTCCTCTTTTTTTCATCGGGCACTCAAATAGGTGTGATCCTTCTGCGCGGTACCTCCACTTCACACGATTAAGGTAGCCTCTCTCAGGTGGTGCCGTTGCGCCAGTGTGTGTACACCACCACAGGTTGCGTGTTACCACATGGTAGTAAAGCTTACCTCATCGCTTGGCCTTACCTAAGGTAGGTAAATGTACTCTCGGTAGGTGCGTATCTTATCTCGGTGTACGTGTACTCTGTCTCGGTGAGATGCCTTGCAGTGGAGCCTTGAAGCCGGTGTGTTCGGTGGCGAGCACCCCGCACGGTCGCACACTGTGCGTGTCTGGTTTGGGGAGACAGTCTCGCAAAAGGTACGTGCCTCGTCCTCACCGCCACACGGAGCTCGGACAAACCCAACAGGCGACGTTGCGCGTCTAACCAAGTGCACAACACAAACGAAAAACGGATGAATCCCTACAATCCAACACGCGCTGCGCCAAACATCAAATGCTCCAACGGGAAGCTGCACGATTGTCAAGGTGATGACGCCTATGGCTTCCATTACCCGATTCCACCTCATTTCGTGTCCTAGCGCCACGCACGGCACGATTCGATTCCCAGCCGCACCCGACCGCTGGTGTTCCCCCTGATGCGAGCACCAAACGACGAAGAGATGACGTGACCTGGCGACCTTTGCTCACCGGAGCATCGCTCGATTCGATGCGATCCACGGGAGGCCGCACTTCCATCCGGAGAATACCCAAGTGAGGTCCATTTCTCCAAACCAGCAGCGGGTCTTGGCCTGTCGTTCGTCCCCAGGCAGGGTCTTTTCCACGTCAATTCCAGGGCCCTCCGAGGTCGAAGAAAGCCTTAATAGGCGAGCGATTCCATACGATCAAGGGAGGAAAGCTGCTGGATAGACTCATAAGGGCCCGGCCCCTGCTGTAGCGACATATGGGCGACGTTCCGTCGCCTGACCTGCTGCCCGACGTCGTTGCTGGCTCGTTGTCCATGGATCTTTTGCGAATAACGCTGACCTTTCCTCGCAGTTGGCTTTGCCATTATCCTCGGCAACGAATGTCGCGTTGCCGACGATACCTTCGAAGTCCATGGCAATCTCATCCACTACAGCTCCACGAAGAACAAGCGGGTGACCCGCAGCATCCTTGCCTCCGAGATTTACGGCGTGGCTGCCGGCGTCGACATGACTCTTTCGATTGCCCGAAAGTCATCACCAACCACCTCAACCTCCTTCCAATCCCAACCAGCGTCTGTGCCGACCCCTGTGCTTCGTCAAGCTCAGCACCTCCAACAAGAAGCGGTTGATGAAAGACGTTACGGTCTTGCAGCAATCATACGTCACACGGGAGATCAACGACATCCGGTGGATCTCCGGCACCGAAAGCCTCGCCGACGCATTCACGAAGGCCTCCCAAAACCGAGCCCTCGAGCGGTTCGTCTCCGAGAACCGGGGAAAGATCAGGATGGAAAGATGGGTTACAATAGGAGGCACAGAAGGCATAGGACGGAGCGGAGCCATCGCGGGCAGCGGAGGAACGCAAGGGATCAAGAAATTCAAGGGCAACGGTGCCGCTGACAGGCTTGTAGGGACGGCGCTGACCTCCGGCACGGACCCTGGACCCCTCCGTGGCCCCGAACATGTCGGACTTTTGGAGGGTTAATCCTGATCAAATGGGCGATGGATCAAACGTCAAAAGAACATGAAGGCTGGAACCGTTGTTTTGAGACGACTTTTGACAACTGTAATTTATTAGGCCTCATAGTAGACAACTGTCAATGAGGCATGATCTCTCCCATATTCAATGCACATAGACATCCAAACGTGGCAAGCTGTCTGCAGCATCGTCGTAGTCTTCACATTTGTTGCGCAAGTTTGCCCTGCTTCGGCTTCTTTTTAAACAAACCAGATTGCGGTAAGTTCACGCCCCTTACGCATCTGTCCCTCCCTTAGCATCTCAATAAAACAATCTTGACTCGCCAACACGTCCACTCCTAATATCTCAACTGGAGAGAGACCGTACAATTGTCCTCTACGATCTAAGCCGCCCAAATGTTGATCACGATGGAAAGCAAGAAGATGACTGAAGATGGCACGGAGTCCACGCCCCTTCTCTCGACTGGCTCTCCGACAAGCGCCCCTGATATCTACGGAGATCCCTTGGAGTGGCCCTTTTACTTTTGGCTGCCGATGTAACAAGTACCACGAGCTTCTAAAGCAGCCCGACGTCGGTATGAACGATGGCGTCCGATCCCGAATACCAAAACGATCCAACAACCCAAGTACGAGCTCAGATATCGGAGCCCCGACGCAACCTCTGCCACTTGTGGGCGAGCTGAACACAGGTTGACACTTCCCTCCTACATACCTACCCCACGGGAGCCACTGTTAGTGCCCCGCGGGCCCCCCCACCTTAAACCTAACTAC
>WIGN01000643.1:0-12453 GCA_014235955.1 Colletotrichum sojae
ACCCTGCAGTACTGTTTACAGCGTCAAACCTCAGCTTCTGTTAACATACCCTCACTGTCAGAAGGCTGGCCGTAACACCACACGGCGCGTAGGGCGCTTAGTCAGACTGCTCCGCGGCCGAAAAGGGACCGCCGCAGCGCACGGGCCTTAGGCCGAAGAGAAGCGGAATACACATCACGAATTGACCCCTACGGATGCGGTCCTTACAAATATTCGAACAAGATTGCTTTATTAAAGTCCGAGGTCCAGATCCTTTGAAAGGAGAATAACTTACTTAGCTGACGCTGGAGGATAAAGAAAAACCGTCCTAGATAAGGAGGGAGTCTTACTGTAGGTGAGGCTGAGGACCTTCAATCGTAGAGGGAGGCTATAGCCCAGATTGAAGAGGAAACGCGTTGGAGTAGTGGTCGCCGACCAAGGACTGAGACGGGCTAACGGCGGTGTGGCGTCTGCGGGAACACCGGTCATAATGCGCGAACATGTCAATTCGTTGAAGAAATATCTGATAAAGAGGATTCTGAGTAGTTTTAATTGATTTGATGTTCTAGGTGTTGCTTTGTTGTTGTATTTGTAAAGTTGTCGCGGTTAGGTGGTGCGCTCGCTTGTCTGGTGCGCTCGCTTATTAACTACGTTAGGCCGACCGTATTATATACACAGTAGGCGTAATCTGACAACTTTCTTTTTAGCTCCCAAAGTCCCCTATTCCCGGCCCCTGGCAAGTACCAACACAGAGATTACAGTCCAGTTCCTATTACATATTCTCTATCCCCTCCCTGCACAGGGAGATCCCAACCGTTGCATGACGCTAAGGAACGTAGGTCGGGCCATCGCCTGACATCCCCCGGCATCATGCACCGTCTCCACAGAACAACACCAACTCATATTCTTCCCTGACCGCGGGCTCGGGGCGAGTCTCCAACGGGCAGGAACCAACACCTATCGTTCCTTTGCCACGGGATGGGCCACATCGTTTCCTGGTTTCCATGCGTGCCGACGAGAGAACCTTTTATGCTTGGCTTGTATTGGTGCTGGTGGAACAACCTGGTCCGGCTCAGGCTATCCTCCTCGATCCCGGCCAGCGCGCCCGAGAGTCAAGAATCGATTGTCTCCCTCCTCTTTTTCGCTCAGTCTTAGTTCTTCACATGCTCTTGTTCTCCGTCTCTCAGGTGTAGGGCTTTCCCACCTCGCTCGACTAATACACAACAACAGCCTATCGACGACGCCAACTCGAAGATTTCCCTGCTGCAGCACGATGACCACTGTCGAACTCGTTTCCCGCGCGTGGGCTCCTGGAACCGACTTTCCAGAACCGACTGAGCTCAACTGGCTTTACCACCTGGGCCTCGCGGTCATCTGTATTCTCTGGACTCTCTCGCTTCTCGCGGTCAGCCTCCGGTTGTGGGCTCGATGGACCTCCAAGCAGATCGGCATCGGTATGTCTCCATGCACATGGTGAAGCACAGATCCCAGAGCACGGCCTGATTCAATCCGATGTAGATGATTACCTTATGCTTGCTGCCATGGCCGTCAACACTGGCTGGTTCTACACGCTGGTGATGTGTAAGTTGACGTTCCGGAGAGAGTCTGTCTACTCAACACTAACAGAGACGTTGCCACTTACCAGACGTCAAGACATGCTATGCCGGTATTCACTACTGGACCGTGCCGACGCTCACACGGGATCAGCAGGCGACGGCCAAGTTGTACGAGTGGCTCATTATCCTGCTGTATCACCCCATCCTGGGTTTCGTCAAGGCTTCGGTCCTGTCCTTCGACCAAAAGTTCATCGGCACTAGGAAGAACCTCCTCTACACCGTGTACGCACTCCAGGCCGTCAACGCTGGAAGTATGATCTCGGTTTTCTGCGTCACCCTCTTTCAGTGCAACCCTATGTCACTCAACTGGACACCTGGCTACCGGCGCACCTGCATCAACAACGTTGCTTTCAATTACGCATACAACTGCATTGTCATCGCGACCGACGTGGCGGTGTTGGCGGTGCCGTTCTGGGCCTTCATTAACCTACAGATGCGAAGGAGACTGAAGATTGCCCTCCTCGGCGTCTTCGCCCTCGGTGGACTGTGAGTGGTCTTTTGCGATTAGGTATGGAAGGGTCCTCCCCGCTAACGTGGAAACCAAACAGGGTTACGATCATCTCTTGCGTCCGTCTGGCCCTCCTCATCAGCTGGTTCGATCAGTTCTATAAGGGCCTCGGCTCAAAGGACCTCTACTACTCGTTTGGCTGGGCCGTCTCGCCCATCGAGTGCAATCTGGCTATCATTGCGGCCTCTATCCCCGCACTCTGGCCGTTGTTCCGCAAGGCCTTCCCCGGCTTTTACTCGGACATGAACTACTCGTACCGCGTCAACACGCAGCCATCGGGCTCCAACACCCATGGCGGGACGGGTCACCGCTCGAACCAAGCGTCTGCTTTCCGGTCCAACCTCGCGCGGCCCATGGGCGCTTCGCACGTGGACGACGACGACGACGCGGACGACACGTACATGATGAAGACGATGCACGCCAACGGCCAGGCAGACTGCCGGGCGACGACCCCTACGAGCTCCCAGGACGGCATCATGGACGTCAAGAACGGTATTATCCGCACGACAGACGTGCAGATCGGGTACGAGGATGCTACTAAGAGCCGGGACTTTGTCAACGACCGTGAGGAATACCCTCGCAATAAGGTGGCGTATGCCCTGTGAGGTGATGGAAAGCCCGGGGCCCCGGGCAGTGAGTAGCGGTTATGGATGGTATTTCGTTTGTCTAGATAACTAGAACATTAAACAGGCTGGCTGTCTCCAATGCTTGTTCTGTGACATCATATCCCTAGTATATTCCATCATTTAGGCAGCCAGCTCTGATAAGAGAGGTCTTGCCAATCACAAAATCCTTTTCTATCTGGGTTATTTCAAAGGTTCACCTGGGCAAATTACATGAACGGCCGAGCATCACTGCCGACATACCTCAGATCGTGCTGCAGCCAACAGACAAACTCTTCAGCGGCCGCACGATTACCCACCAGCGCCCGCCCGATGTCCGGGGGTGTCTCCGGAGTGCCCTGCCCGGAGAAATGAGCAGGAGCCGCACCTTGTCCCCCACCTTGTCCAACAGCCACAGCCGAGCCAGACAGACGTAATCTTGGACGCGAACGGACAAGGATGTGAACGCTGCATATCCACTGCCGCCAGATATCCCCGGTCCCAACACAGAACTAGAGACAAAAGTCCCTACTGGCCGAGCACCGGCGTCTACTTGGCATCCCCTCTTCGTATTTCTCGCCGCGCGGTCTTTTTAATACTAGGAAAGAGACTGAGGGTGTCGTCAGTGGAAGCCTCGGGGTGGCGATCTCCCCGTCGCGACCGTCGCCGCAGCTTGGACTTGGCACGGGCATAACAACCGTTTTCCACGTGGCCGAGCATATCTGTAAGGGGGGAGGGTTGCAGTGGCCTGTTCCGTCATCTCCGCTCGAGGGGCAAGGGAGTATAAGAGAAGGTGGCGATGATCTTTCCCCTCTGATCGACTCTTCTTCGGCCACCTGCGTCCTTCCCAAGAGCAGCACGATCCTCTCTCGTCTCCTCTTCCGCCGGGTATTCGTTCTCTACCAACACATTTGTTTTTTTTTTTGCCGTTTGAGCTCTTGTCGCCCGTCTCTTAGTGTTCCCCACGAAAAGATGCGTCTCCTCAAGGCCCTTTCCATCAGCGCCTGCGTCCTCGGCGTCGTTGATGCCCTCCCACGCCGCTCTCGAAGTTTTGCCAAAAGGCAGGTTACTGAGCTCCGGGGCACCTATGACTTCGTCATTGTCGGTGGTGGTACGGCCGGCTTGACTGTTGCCGACCGCGTCTCGGCCGCCTTCCCAAACAGTACGTTGCGAATCCCGATCTCGCTAAGCGACTCTCTTGTTGACCCTTCTCACAGGGACCGTCCTGGTCATCGAATACGGCAAGATTGAGGGCACCGTCGGTTATTTCGACCCGGCCGAGGATGGCCGTGGTGCCAGCCGCCTTGTCATCAGCTCTCCTCCCGTCGCCAGCGTCAACAACCGCTCGGCCACCGTCATCCTCGGCATGACTGTTGGCGGCGGCTCTGCAGTCAACGGCCAGTTCCTAGACCGCGGTTCGCGCTACGACTATGACGAGTGGGCTCGTCTCGGCAGCCCCCAGTTCGACGACAGCCCTGACAGCTGGGATTGGGAGAACTTTGGTCCTGCCTTCAAGAAGGTCAGTCTTTTAGCATTTGCTCTTCTCCGGGCCAATCCTGATAACACATTTGCAGTCATTCTTCCTTACAGAGCCTAGCGATGAGCTCGTCAAGGAGTACGGCTATACCTGGGACGCCTCCGAGTTCGAGGGCGAAGCCATAGAGGCCTCCTTCCCGCCTTACCAGTGGCCCATTCAGAGTAAGTCACGCGTAACCCCCAACTTCTCTTTCGAGCAGGGCCACTAATGCTAACGGCCACTTCCCAGAGGTCGGATGGAAGGCGTATGAGGAGTTCGGCCTCGAGACCCCCGTGACCTGCGACAACGGCGACAAGCATGGCCTCTGCTGGGTTCCCACGGCCCAGAACTCCGAGACTGTCGAGCGCTCACATGCCGGTGTCGGCCATTACACCAGGATCGCGGGATCGCGCCCTAACCTCGACCTCCTCGCTGAGCACAAGGTCACCCGCCTGATCATCAGCAAGAACGAGACCGTGCCTGCTATCGAATTCCGCCCCGTCGCTGGCGGCAACGTCCGCACCATCCGCCCCCGCCGCGAGGTCATCTTGTCCGCTGGCGCTATTCACACCCCCCAGATCCTTCAGCGCAGCGGCGTCGCTTCGGCCGCCTATCTGGAGTCCGAGGGCATTCAAGCCGTTGAGGACCTCCCAGGTGTCGGCCAGAACTTCCAGGACCACTGCGCCACCCCCATCACCTTCTCCTACAACGCTCCCTCTCCCAATGAGGCCGAGATCACCTCTAACGCGACTTTCGCCGCTGAGGCTGTCGCCCAGTTCCGCGAGCGCCCCGCCCGTGGCCCCTACACCCTCGCCATGGGAAACAGCGCTGCCTACGTTGCCCTCCAGAATGTCACCCCTCAGTGGCAGAACATCGTTGCCAAAATCCGCGCCCAGATTGCCGACCGCTCTGCTCTCCAGTTCCTCCCCGCCACTGCCGACGAGACCGTCCAGGAAGGCTACCTCGCCCAGCTTGAGGTCATCGCCCAGGCCCTCGAGCACCCTGATCACCCTATCCTCGAGATGCCCTTCCACCTTGGTCCCAGCACCGCCTTCCTCCTCAAGCCCCTGAGCCGCGGCTCCGTCGTCCTCGACTCGGCCGATCATGATGCCACTCCCATCGTCAACTATGCTACTGGTGCCAACCCCGTCGACCTCGACATTATGGCTTCTTACGTCGACTACTTCCGCCGCCTCTATACCACCGACACCTGGAAGGACCTGGGCGCCGTTGAGGTCGCGCCCGGTGCCAACATCACCCAGCATGGCGCCCTTGTCGAGTACGTCAAGAATAACGTCATCCAGTCGCTCATGCACCCCTGCTGCACCGCCGCCATGCTGCCTCGTGAGAAGGGAGGCGTCGTCGACTCCAGCCTTTCTGTCTACGGTATCTCCGGCCTCCGCATTGCCGACTGCTCTATTATTCCTACCGTCCCCGCCGGCCACACCACCACGACGGCATACGCCATTGGCGAGAAGGTCAGTCGTCCTGTTCTCTTTATGACCAAGGCAAAATGCTAACCATGCCTGCAGGCTGCCGAGATAATCATTCGCAAGTGGAAGTACAGCTCCTGCCACAAGGCTTAGAAGAACCTCGACCCTCCCGAGATGCATATGCTCCTTTTGAACGATGATGCTTGATGTCTAAGTAGCCGCGACTATTAATAATACACATAATTGTAAGGGTCTAGGACAAGGTCGATGCCATTGATCTAGCCTACTACTACGAGTACAATAAATATTCTTGAAGAACAGGAAACAGAATCGTATCCTCCCTATTTCCTGGGCATTCTTATAACCTTGCCATTGAGCTTGTCGATATTCCTGGAACTTTCTAGCAAATGCGCCATTGGATTTGTTGGGTCTAATGAGTCGTGGCTGAGGGTCTTGCCGAAAGCCGAACACCGGTCCATAGACCGTGACAGTCAGGGCAACCAACTGTGGCACAAAGCAAAAGCTTCGGTAATGATACCTCTGGTATCATTATCCCCTGTTCTGCACTATATAGCTACGCCTCTACAGGGACCAACTGCAGCTGGGCGTAACATCGGATAAAAAAGAGTTAGATATCCCACTAGCTATTGTAGTTGTTATAGACAGTATAATCGGCGAGACTCGCTGGGATGGGGTAGAACTTAATGTCTCTCGTTTGCTGAATATTGAGACGAAAAATTGCTTGTCACCTCACTACTCGTCTCAGTGGTCGTCCCATTGGCCGTTATAGGTATTTCGCTAGTAGAGGATTCGATTCACGAGGATCTGGACGTCTCGTTAGTTGCTGTGGACGACGTTGGTGCCCTGTGAACCCCGTATATCATAAAGTAGAGGCATGTGCCAAAAGCAGAGGGGCACACGATTTCACACGACTCGTCGCCACTTTTCGACCCGAGCGCGTCGGCAGAGCCCTCCAATAACTGACAGAAACAATACTGGTCTTATATATACACATACGGGGCTCTAGCCTGATCGCATTCGTTCTGACATCTGACCGGGTCACCGCCGCCTCCAGGGGACCGGTCTGTTAACGGATAAGTAGTGAAGCCTGAGATATCGAGACTGAAGCATCCAAAATAGAGTACAGCGGCCGGGGGTCCGGGATTAGTGCGGTAGTCACCCCGATGAGGAGCCAAAGCAGCAGTAGGTGCCGACCTGCAGAGGCGGCTGACGGAAGCCCATGCTGCAGTAGTGACGGGTTGTGGGTGCGAAGACCCTGCGTAGGTTCGTTATCGATTTGTTCTGGACTCCTGTCGATATATATGGAGTATACGCGTTTGCACACGGAAAGCATCGCTGACATCGTTCAAGAATCTCGTCGAAGGTGATGGGCTCCCACCAATTGACGTTGTGCTGTCGGTCCGTGGAAAAGATGTCGAGGGAGTATTTCAATTACTTGGAAGGGGGTTATGTCTTGGTCTTGTCGGCCATCAATGCCCTTATCCAGGCACTGCTGCAGATTGTGTTGAATCAAGTGGGAGGAATGGTCGCAAATCAGTGAAACGTGCATTGTTGTGACGGGCGTGGGCAATGGCCGTAGCCCGTGACAATTGTGACCTAGATAACGATCTGACAAAAGTTTATATCTTCGATTTTAACCTAATGAAACTGGATGCTATCTGCCTTTTCGTATGCGTACGGGACACTCGGTGTCTTCCACTTCGGCGTTATCTCCTCCTCGTTTTGGAACCTCACCACGGGTCTAAGAATGCTCAAGCGTTGATTGCCGAAAGCACTTTCCTCGAAGGTTTGGAACCAATCTCCTTCTGGTTGCAAGTAGTGGCCGAGGACCTTCTTCCACCCGTTCCAAACGGTCACGAGTAGGTCCAGCACATGGTGCGAACCCCTCATTTCGGCCCACTGGAAACGCTCTTTGCATTCCTCCACTGTCTCGACGGGGTACAGTCCAATCTCTTCGGTGAGAGCGTACGCATTCACGCCAGTCAGGCTAGCATGGGAGTAGTAGCTTCCGCCCTCCACGGCTCGTCTCTTCAGACCCAGCATGGCACCAACAGCGCCCAGAACACCAGTGGACATGTCTGAGACGGGCAAGCTAGGCAGGACGGCCTCGTTGTTCGGCAGATTCAGCGATCTCCCCGTGACGTATGCGGATCCCGCAGCCGCGTCGGCAATCTGCTGCCAGCCAGGGCGTTCTGCATAGTATCCATCAGGACCGTAGCAGTTCTCGCTCACGTAGACGATGCCACGACCGCGCTCGCCGGCCATCTTCAACAAGTCATTCATTCCAAGACCAAACTTGGGCATCTTGTTGATGCGGAATCCCTGGATGAAAACATCACACTCGGCAACGAGGGATCTCAGAATGTCCGCGTCGGTCTTCTCGCGAAGGTCAATAGCGATGGTCCGCTTGCCGGCATTCAGCGTCAATTGCATGATATTGATGTCGGGCAAGTGAGGAGGATTGATACGAATAACGTCCGCGCCGTAGGCCGCCAGGATGGTTCCGATCTGAGGACCGGCAATGACACGAGTCATCTCGACAACTTTGATACCGGCCAAGGGCCGCTTGTCATCCGGGTTCATTGGAGGAAAGGCGACGGGAGGGGTCGGGATGGTTTGCTCCTGCTTCTGAACGTTGACCAGCGGGTGTCTCGCAAGTGAACGTCCCATCTCAGACTCTCGCCATTGCTTGGGCGTGAAACATATGCTGCCGCAAAAGCCGTTCAGTAGATTCGTCATTTCCATCTTTTCCGGGCTAAGCTTCGTCGTGTGCTGTGCAATCAGCGTAGCTGCCTCGTCCGGAGTGTTGACAGATGTGGAAGGGTCAACGCCGATAGACCGGAGGACTGGTTCAGCGTTCATGCTTCCGTGGAGAGAGTACCAGACGTCGGGGTTGTTCGTGGGGTAGAGGCCGGTAGTCCGGTACTTCAGAGGCGTGTCGGTCCAGCCGCGCTCCCAATCTGGGAGCAGCTCTTTCAGCTTGCCCTGCTTCACCAAACTGATAACATCGGTGCCGTCTAGGAACGCAGTGGCAATGCATCCGAACCAGAAAGCTGCTTGCGTAGTGTTGACGGAGATTTCGCGCGATTCGTTGTCGGCGCCTCGAATGGCAAGGATTTCATCGGCCAGGACACCTGTCATGGCATGCAGGGCCGCAGCAACCGATGTCGCCTTGATGGGTCCGGGGATGACGGGGTATGATTCTCCAGTGAAACGGACCTTGGAGAGGCGCCTTTCGTCTTGCGTGAACCCCGGAGTCTGGCTTGCGATAAGGCGGAAAATGCGTTCGGTGTCCTCTGGGACGGGCGTGAAGGTCTTGTCGGTGAACGTGCCCGGCCCGTACACGTCGGGGATCTTTTCTGATGGCATCGTACACAGAGATGTCAGGGTAGTGGGACCAAATGCGAAGTTGGATGATAAAGGGTACTGGAAGATGGTGAGAGAAGAGGCGATGTGCAAAAGCGTATGATGTTCAGTTGCGAATGATGTTCAGCTGTAGCTCGTGGCTGGCAACGCGAAAGTGCCGGGACTTATATAGGACAGGCAACCAACATGTGGGCGGGGCAAACACATGAATATGAAATTTGGATCCCTTTCTAAGATCCCAAGGGCATGGAGTAAGGCCGAAGATATCTCGGTGCGCAGCGGGATTGACTGGAGCAGCCGGGAACAAGCCAGCCCAGCGGCAGCATGATCGTAAAAGCCGATGTTGCGGGGCACCGACAAGTCGCGGAAGCGATGACGTTGGCTGTGAAAAGTCACAGGGTCCAGTCTTCTTCTTCCTCTTCGGCATTCACTACTCGGACAGAGACCACCCGGGCGATATCACCGCGGCTCGGAAGTTCGATCGACGCGACCGCCGGCGGTCGAGACGTCGCATGAAACCAACGACGATGACGTTGGCATGGCCCATTAATCAGAACCTGGTGGTTCAGAAGTTTTCTCCAAGCTCCACGCAATCGCCAAGATTGGTGATGTGGTTTGGGTGCGCGAGTCACGGCTTCGCCGTGTTAATTCCGCGTGCGGAATTAAGCCGCCCTCCGTTCCCACTAAAGCCTTCGGAGTTCGCATGGTTTGCTCGGGATCGTGGGTCCGCACAAGCTTTCAACCCTCGAACAGCGGGATCGGGCCGGGCAAGATTGCCGGCCTCGGCACCTCCGGACTGCGGGCCCCCAGGCCAGTGGCCGCCCAGCAACCCGGGTCTCTCACCTGGATTCCTCCTACAGTCCAACTTGGATTTGCAAGTCGCCCTCTGAGTCAAGGTTTCCGTTGGTTTGCTCAGTGGCGCATCTAGAGGTATAAAATTCTCCCTCTTCGCCAGTTCGCTTCACCACTACTACTTGCTACGTATCTATCAATCATTCAACATTCATTTTAAGAAGTATAGCGACATTCAACCTATTCTATCTCCGTCATTTTCCTTCTACAACTGCCTCAAATACCTGGGGTTCATTACATTCCAACATGTCCGACATCTACAAGGTAGCCATCATTGGCTGTGGTTCAATCGGTGCTTCTTGGGCCGCCCTGTTTGCCGCCCAAGGGTTAGCAGTCGCCGCATTCGATATCAACCCATCCGCAGAGACTTTCCTGAGAAATCTCGTCGATGATGCGTTGCCAGTTCTGTCATCTCTCGGTCTGGTTAAGCGCCCAGGGGTTGCCGCGACCGACATCTTCTTCACCACCGATATGCAAGAGGCTCTTGCTGGCGCAGACTTTGTCCAGGAAAATGGGCCCGAAAAACTAGAGTTCAAGCAAAAGCTCTTCAACGACATTGCGGCCCTCGTCAGCCCCGAAACCATTATTGCAACCAGCAGTAGCGGTCTTACATGCTCAAGCATACAGGACGGGATGCAACCGGCTTCCCTCCCTGAGCGCTGCGTGGTAGGCCATCCATTCAACCCTCCGCACCTTATTCCTTTGGTCGAGGTTGTTGGAGGGAGTCACACCTCCCAAGAAACTGTGGACAGGTCGATGAAGTTTTACGAGGCGATGGGCAAGAAGCCCGTACATGTCAAGAAAGAAGTCGTGGGGCACGTGGCCAACCGTCTGCAAGCTGCCCTCATGAGAGAGGTTCTTTATCTCCTCCAGAAAGACGTTGCCAACGTCTCCGATATTGACAACGCCATGAGTTATGGCCCTGGGCTGCGTTGGGGAGTCATGGGTCCCAGTCTTTTGCTGCATCTCGGCGGCGGCGAAGGTGGGGTGCAGCACATGGCCAACCATCTGCTTGGACCACTGATGACTTGGTACGCGCCCAAGGACCCTGACGTGACGGATGAGTTGAAGGGAAAATGGGTGGATGGGACCCTGCAGGGAGTGGCGGGGAGAGAGTACCGGCAGCTGGCTAAGCAACGCGACGAGGAGCTGGTCAGGCTGCTAAATATTCGGAATGAATGGGATGGTTACGCGGAAGCCCGGCATCAGGGTGAGCACGGGGGATCGTCAAATTTGTGAGGTTCGCGGGCACGACAGGGATATAGATACAGTACCGATTGAGTTATTAGCGATAGTTCTTGAAAGCGGCAGCGGAATTAACTCCGTCCACATTGATTGGATCTTATCCAGCACAAACTGTTCTTCCATCGTACGCCTGCAAAATGAAGGCTCTTCCATCAATGACCTTTAGCGTAACCTAAAACCGAGCGACAACGCCGTCGAGCCTTATGATTCAAGTTGAACACACAAGATATTTTTCTGGAGAGCAACGCGAGAATACCCTCAGCCTGGCTCGAACTCAGCCCAGTTTAAGTTTGCTTTCTCCACACCTCTATCGAGAAAAAGCAACCATAGGAGCGGTGAAAGAGCTTGAAACTGGAATGTATTCAATCTTAACAACATTACCCCACTTCATCCCCCACGCACACTCATTTCCATCACACTCTACTCAACAATTCTCCTGCTCCAGGATATCTACCACAACATTGTCATTGCATTCGCCATACTTTCTACCGGTCTCTCGTCTACGTATCAGCAATACAAGCATAACACCTATATCGTTGCATCTTGGCTGGCCACTACCGCGCTAGGTGCCAGCTTCTCCACGACCCTCGGCCAACCTAGAAACGCACCGAAGCCCGGTGGGTCGCAAATATTGAAAGGCAAAGCACAGAAAGAAGCCAAAAAGCTACAACCAACGGAACCCAAGTCCACCCAGGATCATACGAAGCCAAAGCACATCATCGCCATCAAGGACTTCGTTCCACTTACCAGTTACATATCGGAAAAACTCTCTACGTCCATTACCTTGCCTAAGTATTTCTCCACCGCACTCAACCGCACGATAGAGGCTCAAAAGAGTTTCTCTATCCTACTACAAGAGTTTCGGCCTTTTCGGGAAGTAAGTACTAAGTAACAAGAAGCACGCTCATTTTGTTACCGTTCTCGAAAAAGTTCGCAATGTATTCAGTTCAAGCGTAAGCGCATTCAACATAGCAACTATATCAGCTACTGTCGATACCGCCAACACTCCCAAAGACGGCCTCCCTAGCAGTGTGGTCGAGACAAGGAACATATTCGACGCGTTGAGAGTCCACAAACCGTCCGAGAGTTTCCTGGCTACACCCGATGTTCCGCCTCCCAGCTCTACCTCTATAGAATACGGGGTAGAGGAAGAGAATACGGAAATAGAGTCACTATTCGTCTTCTCGACTCTTCTGGCCGACTTATTTCAGCTTCGCGATAAAGTTCGCGCCATGTAGACTGTCGGAATATCCCCACCTGCCGTATGCCCGGCCCGAGAGCCGGAGGCAACGCCCGCAAAGAGTGGGAACCGGAC
>WIGN01000644.1:0-12355 GCA_014235955.1 Colletotrichum sojae
TTACGCGTTCCTAAGTCTACTCGAACGACAGCATTTACATGTAGAAGTCGCGCGCAAGCCATGATGTCTGTCTACGCATGTTCCCTCTCACTGTCCATCGACACTGACCCAGAACGTGTTTTTGGTATCCGGAACTCCCTCACCATTGGTACGAATTTTTCGATCCCGTCGGCAAACTCCCGAACATAATCCCTCAGATATATAACCTCAGTCGACTGTTGCTCGATAAGCCCTCCAAGCGTACGGTTCTGTTCCATCAATGATCCAATCTTTCCTTCCAGTGCTTTCTTCATTTCCATCTCCCTCTCCAACTTCTGGCTGGCTTCTAGCAGACGGCTTTTCATCTCTTCATTTTCCTTGGTCAGTATCGCTACTCTCGCGCTGAAACTTTGGGGATGTTCGTCGGCCGAGGCGCAGTGTGGCTGCACAATCGCCGGCTCGCCTTTCCCAGTAGTAGTTGCTCTGACAGCCTCGAAGCTCTTCCCAACCTCTTCACAAAGCTTTTTCAGGGGGCCAATAGAGCATTCGCTGAGGTTGGCTTTGAAGAGTTTCTCGATTCCAGGAACTCCATGGAGAAGCTCCCACCGATATGGATCGTTCTCTGTTGTCAGTAATCGAACCTGGGATGGCTCTACGACAATGTTGGTGCGCTCTTCTACATATGGTCAGCGCAGCTTGGAAAGTACGAGTCGCTGAAAACTCTTACGTATGTGCTTGGACAGCATGTCTCTGCACCGATCCCTCCATATCTTTCGTTGCAAGTTTTTACTACGTGGGACCGACATTGTGGTTCATCGAGTTGCGATGCGCTCAAGGAAAGGGCCCGACCTCACCCGAGCCTTGGTTAAGGATAAGTGTATGGCAAATAAGCTGCCGCGAATCGTAGATCTGTTAGCTGGTGCTGCAGGACGCAGCTCATCAGATACAAGCCTCGTGTGGAGATCAAAAATCGCAACACTGGTGCTGTTGCAAACATGGGGGTAAGCCACGGGTATCGGCTTTGCGGACGATATGACCAACGGTGATCGGCGCTCCCTGGTCTACGCTGATTACCTCTGTTGATTACCTCTGTTGATTACGCCTGAAATCGTCGCGATGGCTTGGATTACCTATGTAACGTTCCGTGTCACACTGACGGCTTCGTACATTACGTTAGGGCCAGACGTGCCCTAGGAGGCGTTCGCGATCGAAGAAAAGACCCTGCTGCTGCGAGCGAGGCCTTCGTCTACCCCACCGTCATGCTCATCCTATACGTTCAATAAACCTGGGAAGCTACGCGATGAATTCGAACCAGAACCTCTGGGATTACAGGCAATCCAACGACCACAATCCCGCGTCTGCGGCCTAAATGGACTTCATGCGCAGCGCTGATTCTCAAAGCCCTGAAGCTACTACACGTCCATGGTGGCACCGACTCTGCCCCGTATGGAGGAGCTGAAGGTCCTCTTGTGGGTACTCTGGTTGCCGCGAAGATGTAGGGAACTGCTTCAGGTTGTTGAATCATTACTCTTGGAACCCCTCCGCACAGTTCGTGTCTCTGCGAGGAATGTCGAGTAGAAACCGTAGCAAATTGCAAAAATTATAGGAAAGGACCTTCAGTATACCTAGCAGAGCGCAGCGGACCCTGAAGGCCGTGGGCTCCGGCGCGTGGGCTTCGGCCACCACTACTCCAGGAGCTCTACTCCCTACGCTACGCTATGGACAAGTGTTTGGTGCGCACGGGCCACGACGAGACTCATTCCCTCCGTGGCCCGTGCACGCGTCTGCTCAACCAGCAACCCATCGCTAGTTCGGCCTCAACAACATCCTCTGTCAATAAATAGAATACAGAGATCAACACCGAACAAGCCAGCAGACTTGCTCGGACTTACAGAGTTTTGCAAAATCGGTGTCCGTTTTTGCAAGTCTGAAAATTCCGTTGAGCACAGACCAGTCAGTCTTGGCACTTATGGGATACATTGCCAAACAACTGGAGTACTTCATGGAAAACAGTACATCAGCTGCAGAAGCCAGAACTGGCTTTTGACCTAAAATGGCTCTTGAAGGCAGCAAAGCCACCTTTACTGCTGACTCTCAGCCTAAGGTATGGGGGTGCAGCAGCCCAAAAATACCTGACAGCCAAAACTGCAATCATCTTGCTTGTACGTAACCCCACTACAAGATATCGCTCTAAGCGAGAAGACACCATATCCGAGCGCGCCACGGCGCCATCTACTTTGGTTGGACTTGATTAATAATAGTCTCGGGCAGCAGTGGGGGATCCCAGTTATTATCTAACGATTGGGTGCGCATAAGTGCGCACACAGCCGCTGCAAAGTGGAAGCGCCTCGACAAACCTCACGCCGATCGCAAGCGTGCAACCCCCGGAAACTATGGCCAGCCAGCACGTCGCGGCGCTCGAAAGCTGCAGCGCGAGAGGCCACCATAGGCATAAATGGGTACAGTATCTACTCATGCGAGAAGCTCTAGTGATGTGGCCGGCCGCTGTTGGTGGAGGGGTCAACACGCTAAATAATCATAGACGATGCATGTGCTATTTATTTTGCTGTATGCCCAGGCCTGCGCACCCCATTTCAGGATGCAACGACCTCTACTCTTCCTTGATTGGATCCCTCCTGCTGACATGTATGCCCTACTTCTTTTGGGTGGCGGCTGCGGTAAAGAAGCTGCCCGGGCCTGGTTATTACTATGGTCTGCCCGTTGCCATGCGTTTTTGTCACCAGGCAGCAAGGCCTCAAGTTCAAGCTCTACCCCGCTAGCCTTCCACGATATCGACAATGGACACCGGGAGCACCTTCACTAATCTCGGTCCTGGCAGCCAGTATGTCAGCCCGGGAGCTCAGAATGTCAACTCTGGCGATGGCAGTCAATACAATGCAAACACCATTACTTTTCGTAAGCAACTGAGGCTATTTCAAGACCCGCTCTAACCCTATTTCTAGACCAGCACAACCAGCATAACGATGCAAACCTCCTCGCCGATTTACGAGTCACCGACCCGCGCGACGACAAAACGCGCATCGAGGACACCAAAGGAGGTTTACTTACCGACTCCTACGTCTGGGTGCTTCAGAACCCTGACTTTTGCCAATGGCGTGACGACAAGGACCAGCGACTGCTTTGGGTCAAGGGCGACCCGGGCAAGGGCAAGACTATGTTGCTGTGCGGCATTATCGACGATCTACAAGCAACGCGCAAGGGAAAACCCCTGTCCTACTTCTTCTGTCAAGCCACCCACGAGCAACTCAACACTGCGACAGCCGTACTGCGCGGCTTGATCTTTATGCTTCTCAGCCAAGACCCATCCCTCGCTTCGCATATCAAGAAGTACGACAAATTACCACGAATAATCTGTCAGTTGATGACCCTCGCCTTCAGTGATTACTTGCTTGCCAAAAGGGTTCTGTGCTCTCTATGGCGATTTGTCGTCTTCCGTAACCTTTCGTTACGTACATACATGTAGTGGTACATGTAGTCTCACCCGAAAGCCAGGCAGGTCCGTTCCATTCGTACTGTACATACCGACAACACATACACACCGACGAACTGGGGCACGACGCCGCTGCAGATGACGGCGAATCAGTTCCGGGGCCACCTCGCCGATGACCACGCGCAGGTGCTCGACCTGCTGCTCCGCGGCGGGGCCGCCGTCGACGAGCCGGCCGGGCAGGACCGGCGCACCGCCCTGCACCGCGCCGTCGCCACGGGGACCGCGCAGGCGGTCGAGATGCTGCTGGCCCGCGGCGCCAGCCCGACGCTGAGGGACGGCTCCGGCAGGGACGCGCGCGCCCTCGCCGTGGAGGACGCCGCGAGGCTGACCCGGGACGGCGGCAAGGTGCTCGACCGCCGGATCGACGACCACGTCGAGATCATGGAGCGGCTGTTCGCGGACAAGAAGCGGGAGTGGCCAATGAACCGGGGCAGGTGCCTCGTCGACGTGCTCTGCGACGATCCCGGCATCGACGGGAAGCGGATATTCGGCGAGCTGTTTGAGATGGGACTCCAAAAGAATGCGAAATTCGGAGACAAGGGGACCATTGCTGATTTATATTCCAAGGTTCCGCCTTATAAGGATCCGTCTCGACGGGCTCTTTGATTCCCGACGTCACCGACGGTGTGGAAGCGTACAGTCTGACCGAGTAACCAGTAGAGTCATAACAGCCACTGACTATCGTTCTGGGGTGTCCAGCGTGTAAACTGTGCACTTGGGTTGTGAAGACAACTGTTGTCAGTTATCAACAACTAAAACCAGGTGCTGTCAAGCTTTGCACGCCCTTCCAGTAGAATGAAGAGGAATGAATCGTGATTGACAAGCACAATTCAGCGGCAAAGGTAAGAAATGAGTGGCAATTACAAGGCTGGGGAGCGGTGGCAAAATCGCCTGCTCCAGAGGTCTTCTGTTAGAAAAGGCACGGGTTTATAAGTCCGACTAAGGGACTGGTAAAGCACAGAAAACACTCAAGGCGGTGGCAGTCCATCCACATCACAGCCCGGCTCCATTTAAGATGTAATTCAGAATACCTATCTGCCTACGACTTCCGTTGTCGCCGCCAAGTTCTTGCGGAGCGCTTCCCATCAGCTCACGAGATATGTGTCGCAGCACTACATAGCCTTATCCCGAAGTTCACTTTGCCGCTTTGCTACCACGCCAATGCACTCCTGCAAATACTTTTCTCTACTCTGGAGGGTTCCAGAACCCGTAGGTTCTTGACGCTCAAGGAAAATTCCATCCGGAAGAAACGGCCCATGGATCCAGAATTTCGTGTCTGCGGGCAGAGGAGGCCATTGCGTGCCGTATTCGTCGAACATTGCTTTCTCGGCAAGGAGGATGTCCTGCCAGATCTTGGGGATCCAGCCGTTGACAGCCAACACAGCGTCTCCAAGGGTCACGTATGGCTTCTCCTTGGCCTCCACGTAGAGCTTTGGCGGCTGCTTGTACAATAAAAAAGGGTGCTCCTTGCACTCCTCGCAAATACAGTACTCGTTGGTGTCTCTGTCTTCGCTGCCGGGCTCAAACTCATGCTGCTCGGACATGACTTTGCATTCGCTCATGAATTCCTCCAGGTGGTCGACACAAACAGTCAAACCAGAGACAAGAGGGTATACGGCGGGTAATGATGCAATGGGATGAAAGGTTGTTGGCTCGTCGTTTGGCCCAAAGATGGCGAAAGGCTGCCGTCTTGCGAAGGCATCGGGAGGGGGCGCAGTGATATCCAAGACCGCAATGTCGCGGAGTGGTCCGGGGACACCCCACACAATGAGTCCGGCTTCTGGGCACGTGTGGTATGTTTCAAGATCTTCAGATCTCGGCAAGGTCGCCCCTTCGGTCACTTTGGACGGCTCGTAGATATGCTCTGTAGCAGGTGGCGTTTGAGCGGACATTGTGGATACCTGGGATGGGCAATCGCGTTGGTGTCTGAAGCGTTCGACTGTGGCCGGGTTCGCTGTGGCACAACTTGGAAGAGTATGGTGCGGGCAGACATGAGCTTAAATACTACACAGATTAGTTCGGCTAACATTGACAGGGATACATAGACATTATCCGAACCAACCAGATTTCTTTTAGGTTGGTTCACCCCATATCCCTGTACGCAAGGGTAAAGCGGAATTTCAGGCACCCCAAAACAATTTCAATGCTTCCCTAACCACAACAATCAGTATCTCTGTCTCATCGACATCTGCCTGTATATCAGAGGGCTGCGAAGGACACAAGTATGGATAGACGGTACCTCTTCGTGCCGCAAGGCGAGATTGACGTAATCGAGGGGGTTTTATCAACGTCAAGGGGGTTTTATCAACGTGAAGTTCGGACACCCTCGTCTCATAGCATCACTCACTCCAGTAGGTGAGGTATGTTGCGTGTAAGAACAGAGTGTATGCGGTGATTAGAGAACCGAAATTATGTACAGGAAATCTCTATGCTCTATATTCTATTATAGTCCTTTCACTGCCAATCGGCTGATTGAGTCCCGTTGGACGGGTTGAACTCTCTGACCTGGACCGAGTGCGTTGATAGGAGCTCCTCCACGGTCACCTTGTTTGCCCAGTTCAAAAACTGGACGATATCCAGCGTGCTGGCGTCGACCTTGGTCACGTTGGTAGACCTTGCCACCTTCGGAGTCACGTAACGGTCAACAGTCTCCGTTCCTGCATCGTTGATGATGGTGCGGGCCGCAGGGTCTGAAAAGCCGCCGTTAGACATCCTAAAGAAGAACACGGCAACCTTTCTGTTCAGCTGTGAAGTTGGGATGTTATGAGTCCTGATCAAACTCCAGCGAAGGCTGCCGTGTATCGAGCCTTGCCAGTTCTGCTCCCCATCAATTTTGCAGCCTTTAGCGCCACGGATAGCTGCGCATCTAGTTTTGGTGGTCTTGCTTTGGTGATTGAGTCCGTCGCCGCCTTCGATCCATTTTGCTGCAGGGAACTCATCGCAGCTGTACTTGAGCCCCGAAGGCTCGCGGTTACCTCCGGTCGGCGGCTGCCAGGCCTTGATCGTTAGATCGATCGGCGAGGAGGCGGGGTTCTCGAGCTCGGTATGGTGCCACTTCCCAAAGTAGGCCGGATACTTCGACCTCATGACGGTCGGCTGATCGCTTTCAGGGCAGCTGTGAGACTCCTTCCACGGGGTTCCGTTCTGAGGGCAGACTGCTTCCCTGCGGTGTTCGTTGCCCCGGACGGACACGAAGTCATAGGTGAAGGCGGTCGGCCAGTTGCGGTCCTGTCCAGCGGGCGAGTTGAGATAGTTGCGAGCGTTTTGACAAATTGCGGGCATCCAGTAGCAGTTGTACTCTAATCAGACAGCCCTGCCGCCTAATCCTACCACGTCGAGCCACGGCCCGGTGTTCTCGGGTCGCCATTTTGGTGCGGGGTTACCACTCGTGCCGGCGTGCCACGTCCACTCCTGGTTGTACTGGGCTTCCACCGGCATGAGATGCAGTGCGATGCCGAGCAATGCAATGATAGACCAGGACGACATGTTGCAATGGATTGCAGTTGGAGAAGGAGTGGATTGCAGTTGGAGAAGGAGTGGATTGCAGTTGGAGAAGGAGTGGAAGGGTGAAGTGGAATTGAACGAATGTGTAAATAGTTGAGCTGCTGGTGCATATGTGAGTGAGTGAAGAGCGAACTGACGGCCCATATCATGGCGACTGTGAAAGACATATTATATACAGAAAACCTCAATTTCTTGCGAATATCTGAGGACGAACCATCCCGCCCGAGTGATGTGATTAGCCGCCGGTTTCCCTCATCACAACTATCGCCGTCTTGAAGCCAAGCCATGGGTCCCTTCCCGGGTATCCTCCGTCTTGGCTTTCTCAAAGAGGACCCTGTCGCCGCAACAGGGGTTTCTGTCTCTCAATGCAACCTCGCACCAACAGCTTCAATGAAACCTCGCACCAACAGCATGCAGTCCTGACTAGTGTAAATGGGACGGGCGACCTGTCGATACGACCCGCCCTACTCGTGTCAAAGTCCTCACATCTCAGAATTAAGTCAACCACCAAAGTCTAGAATATGGATCCTCATATTACTGAGAATTGACCCACCATGTATACCCTCAGGCCTGTGACTCCACCTTGGCTGGCTCAGTCCCTGCTTCTCCTTGTACCCTTGTTTTGCTGCCTGATGGCACAATGCGATGGCCATGGCCTGTGAAGACAATTCTCATGCTCGGGTCAATTTTAGTCTGATACCGCTTTCCCCGTCGTCGCGTTTTTCAAGGAGCTGTCTCTTTCCAGTATTTTCCAAACTCCCTTCAGCTTGCGAGCAGAGCATCACACATCGAATCTCCAAACTCTGTTCATGTCTCAACGACAAACACTTCTAGACATGGGCTCTTTTTCAAAGTTCTTCGCAGTTGCTGGATGTCTCCTGGTTCTGCCATTCGGGTCTCTGGCAGACGACTGCCAACCTCACACATGGAAACGCAGCGCTCTTGGGGATGTTAGTTGTCGGTACACAACTCAAACATCAGCCATTGTCGACGGGTCCTTGTGTTCCGAGTACGCAGCTCTGTACCGCATTGATCTGGAACAGTTCATGGCTCTCAACCCGGACCTTGACAGCTCTTGCTCTAATATCCAACCCAAGACGGAGTACTGCGTGAGAGGATGTAAGTTGTGTCGGCTGGGCAGATTTCCCGTTACCTCACATGAGTTCATCTTGGCTGATGCTAACTGCCTCCAAGTCGTTAGGAGTGCTTCCCCCTCAGAGGACGGGTATTGCGGCCAGGCCCACGGGAATGCTACATGCGCAGGCACGGAGATGCCGTGCTGCAACGGACTGACTGGGAAATGTGGTAGCTCCAGGTAAATCTCGACTGCATTCAATCGGTTCTTTTTCTTTCTTTCGATCTTCGTTTTGAGACACTGATGGATAGGCTGCTGACATCAACACAGCAACGAATGCGGCCTCGAGATCTGTGACTACCGTTTCTCTAGTGGATGCACGGCGGTTCCGCAGAACGCTGCATCCGTTCTTGACGGCAACGCGTGCGGCAATTCTCAAGGGAATTGCGGCAGCGGGCCGGAGTTCTGCGGCATGGATGTCTGCGAAAGCGGCAACTGTACCATTGATGTCTTCGAGATGCCTGTTATTGCCGCCTCGAGAGGGTCTCTTCCCTGGCTGACTGGCACGACAACCGATGGTACATGTGGCGGCCAGGGCAATCGTTCCTGCGACGTGGTGTACGGGAGGTGCTGCGGCCCCGATGGCTTCTGTGCCTCAGATGCGAAGGCTTGCGGTGAAGGCTGGTGAGTCTGAGAGACCGAGTCCTTGACTAACATTTTCTCGTGAAGAGCTTGACTGAGCTAACGACGTTGTATGAAGCCAACCCGAATTTGGACAGTGTTCGTGATTTTGGCTGGATGGCTTGCCGCATCACTCCATTTTCCATCATTTTGAACGAACGTGGGGGAATTTCGTGATTTTGATGAGGCGTTTACAAAAGAGTCAGAGCAGACGCTGTACCAGAAAAGAAAAACCACCAAAACATTAAATCTACTTTTATTGCCCGCTCTCTGTAACTACTCTTCTTTTGTTGGACACTTGGTTAGATCGTATGTGCACCGCAGAAACCGGTGTTTAAGGCCTACGTCGCGAATAATGTACCAACTCCTTCATCAGCGGCAGTATTACAGTCCGAAGTCACAGACCTCGTGTTTCTCAGGCTTGAATACTGGTGCAGTAGAGACACCCTGATGTTCGACAGTCTTCTTACCGTGGAATAAAAATTTTAGCTCAAAGGTATGGAGAAAGTAGTTTCCGTTGACATCGGATGATGCCGTCGGCGTCTGAGCCCAACGGCCCCACGACGCGGACTCAGATGTCAAATTGTCTGCACGTCCATCTTGGACGCTCGGTAAGCGCGATTAACCCATCGAAATGGTTCCAACCAGAGCGCGATTTAACCAGCCATTCTGCCTAACCATGTCGGTGGTGGGACAACGGAACGGTAGTGCATTTGCCGTCCCCCTACCATGTCGTCGTCGGTCGGGCCGGCTGCGGCGATGTGTCAACGTCTGTCATCTCATTTCCAGAAGTCCCTGAACCAGGCCTTTGGGTTTGTGCGGCGAAGCTCTCGGGACTAGCATTACACGATTCAGAATATCGGGCTAAAACCAGAAAGAGAAAGTCGTAAATGAATGAAAATCATTGGAGGCTGAAAGTATGGACCGCATCTTGGCATTGAGGCATAGACGAGCTTTTTGGAGAGTCTTCCGACCTGTGACCGGGCCAGGACCAACAGCTTCAAAACCCTGTCTGCACACGGAAGCGAGGCCGGGCCCTGCACGAGCAACATCCATGTAACCCATCAACCCTGGCATACCCGGGCTGAGAATAAGCTTCTATTCGTCTATCTCTAGCCGTCAGACCTCACAAAATTCAAAATGCTTGCACGTCCGTTACCCCTTCCGCATCCCCCACATTTAACCGGTGAGTGTGCAATGTATGTTGGTCGACGACGGGCTGGGCAGGGGCAGCCCTGATCTAACTCATGGCCGGCATGAATCGGGACGGGCTGAGCTGGGGTCTTATTGCCACCTGAGAACTACCTCCCTTAAACGGAGCCGTGTAATTATTCACAACGTCGTGAGAAGTTCTGTCATGGGCCTGGAATCCCATAGACTCGACGAGCAACACAGCCAACATCGTACCATGATTCCCGGATGCGGGTCCTGCCAGGCAACAGCAGAGTTTTCTTCCTTTTCATGCTTTGGCTCGGATATTGTTCCCCGTCTCTTGTATTGGCCAACCATATGCCCACTCTGGAAGGTCTTCCTGAATGGGCACGATCAGGCCCGAAGTACTTTCTTACTTTGGTCTTTATTATGACAGAAAGTCAACATTCAAGGTGATTCCCAAGGTGCTCTTTTCATACTCCTGGCGCGAGTGCCATCCATCACTCTTTTCTCTGAGAACATAACGACTGCTCGTGGACCCAACCTCTGGCTGAGTGATTTGGTCGTGAGCAGCCATGTTGCCTCTTTATTTTGTGACCATCCTACTATGGTTGGGATGTGCCGAATCAAAAGCTGTTTTTGCCCATTTCATGGTGAGTTGGTCTATGCCAATGGATGCGTTACCCCTGAAAAGATTCAATTCTAATCTAACACATCGGTGACTAGGTTGGAAACACGGAACACTATGGCGATGCAGACTTCTCGAGAGAGATCTCACTGGCCCAGCAAGCCCACATCGACGCGTTTGCTCTGAACTTCGCGTACGGAGAAAAGACAAACGACCTGTCGCTCCCCGTCATCTTCAACGTAGCCAACCGCCTCGGCTTCAAGCTCTTTTTTTCTTTCGACTACGCAGGCAACGGCAGCTGGCCCCAATCCGATGTCATCCAGCTCATCGAGCGGTACGCGTCAGAGCCTTCCTACTTTAGACACGAGGGCACCAAGCCCCTTGTGTCGACATTCGAAGGGCCCAAGGCGGCTGAGGACTGGCACCTGATCAAGGAGCGAACGGGCTGCTTCTTCATGCCATCGTGGTCCTCCCTGGGGGCTAAGAAAGCATTGCGGCCCGGCGTTGCCGACGGTCTATTCAGCTGGGCGGGGTGGCCGGAGGGTCCCAACTCCATGGATACCGTCATTGACCAGTCTTATCGCGAGTTCCTCAACGGGAAGCCGTACATGATGCCTGTCAGCCCGTGGTTCTACACCAATCTTCCCGGATACAACAAGAACTGGCTTTGGCGCGGCGACAACCTCTGGTATGATCGATGGGTCACCGTTTTCGACCTGCAACCCGAGTATGTCCAGATCATCTCGTGGAACGACTTCGGCGAGTCGCATTACATTGGACCCTTGAACGACAAGGCCTATGTTGCCTTTGATGTGGGCAGGGCGCCGTTCAACTACGTCAAGAACATGCCTCACGACGGATGGCGGCTCTTCCTGCCATATCTCATCGACATGTATAAGAGCGACATTGCCACCATCACTGAAGAGGGGGTCGTTGGCTGGTACAGACGGACGCCGGGATCCGCCTGCGCAGCTGGCGGCACCGTGGGCAACACCGCGGCTCAGCTGCAGCTGGAGATGCCCGCCTCGATGTTGGCGCAGGACATGGTCTTCGTGTCCGCGCTGCTAACCAAGAACGCGCTCTTGACCGTCACTATCGGTGGCAAGCTATCCACGGCGTCATGGAGCGTCATCCCACCCGACGGCATCGGCCTATACCACGCCGCCGTCCCTTTCGATGGGAGGACCGGAGACGTCAAAATCCGCCTTCTCAGGGACGGCAACGCTGCCTTGGAGTTCACTGGTGCGTCCATCACCGGAAGCTGTCCCGAGGGCATTCAGAACTGGAACGCCTGGGTGGGCAGCGCGTCCAAATCCACAACGCCCACGGTGCCGACCAAGCGTGTCTCCGAGCTCAAATGCCAGAAGGGGTGGTCCAAGGACGCACACAACCTCATGTGCAGCTTCACCTGCCGGCACGGATACTGTCCTCCCGGCCCTTGCACATGCAGCTGGCTCGGCACAGCGGCGAAGTTCGAAGACCCGCCCGTTGGTCTCATTGGGTTCCCCGGGCCCGGCATGCTGTGCGACTACCTGGGTCTCTGCAGCTTTGCCTGCGACAACGGCTTCTGCCCTGCTCCCTACTGCTTCCCGGATCCTAGCCTGGAGGGGAAGTGCGTGATACCCGTCGACCCGCCTGAGGTCGAGGAGGACGATGACGACGACAACAAGTACGACAATGACGACCTCATCTGGATCGACCCAAAGATCTGGGACATGGACCAGCCCCGGGTGACTTGCCAACCGCCATGCTGTTACAGGCTGCGCCTGATCGGAGTATCGGCTAACGCCGATACTGACTTGTGGAGTCGAGGACCGACTAGTGG
>WIGN01000645.1:0-12354 GCA_014235955.1 Colletotrichum sojae
CGTCGAAAACGCGTCTTTAGTTGTGGTTGGCGTCGTACGAAGTTCTCTGCCCATCGCGGTCCGACACGCGTCGCGTCGCGTTCGTCAAGGAGACAATCGGCCATATCTCGTACGTCGTCAAGTCGCGGTGGAAATCCTCGATCGATCAGGTCAATAACTCGTTCAAGAATCACAGTTTCTTCCACCTGAGTCATCTTCATTGAATTCGCACGCGTTTCATGTCGTGGTAATCGTCCGGCGCGTCGGTCGCGGAGTGTAGCTTCGGGGACACTATAGATAGAGGCTGCTTTTCGTACGGATAGTTTTGGGTCTTTTTTAATAGCTTGAAGTGCAAGGATAATGCGACCTTCATTTAAAGAGGAACTCATGGTTGTATGTGGAGGAAAGTTGATGTAAAGGTGAAGAGTGTGGAAAGAAGTAAAAGTGCGCGACTCGCTATGATGCGCGACTCGCTATGCATGTACGTTATTTATATTTATATTTATACTTATACTTATATTTATATTTATATTTATACTTATGTTTATACTTATATTTATATTTATACTTATGTTTATACTTATATTTATATTTATATTTATAATTATATTTATAGTTACATTTACATTCATGTTTACTTTCTTTATTATAATAGATTTTGTTCTAGAAAAAACTCCAGTTTTTTTTCAAGTCCATTATTTATTCTTTTGTACTAGTAGGAAAAAGACAAGACGTAATGTAATGTTGATTTAAACGTCTTCAAATTCAACGTCTTCATCACTTTCGCCATCCTCCGGCAGTTCTACCTTAACCCTCTTCGGAGGTTGCTCCTCAGGTTCGGCAGTAGCTTCTTTCTTTGGGACCGGCGTAGTGTTGCCTACCGGCGTGACATCCTCAAAGGCGTCCTCCTCCTCCTCGTCGTCATCCGACCCCTCCTCGTCGAGGGCTCTCGCAGCTTCTGCGGCCTGCTCGGCCTTGAGGCGAGCAAAGTAGTCGTCCAATTCTGCATGATCTTGGTTATCTGTAGACTTTGCCACAGCATCTTTGTCGTCGACGTCCTCCACTTTGGTTGCAGGTGTTGGCCCGGCTTGGGCAGAAAACGACTCGCCCGTGACCGTACTGTTGGACATCCACGAGGGAAGTGCGTTCTGAAGCGCAATCTTTTCCTTGCGCGCCTTCTCAGCTGCCTTTTCGGCCTCCGATGGGCCATCTGTCGTAGATATGCTGACCGACATGGACTTGGGACCAACATTGTCCAGACCTTTGACTGCAGTCGGCTGCATTGAAGAGACAGGGATGGTTGTGACTGTCTGGTAGCTTGCATCTCGGACAATTGGGAGAGCTTTGCTGATGGCTATATCGAACGTATTCTCCGGCACTATCATCTCGTCAATTCGAGGAAGCAACTCAGTGATAAATTTGAATTGGTTGTTGAGCCGTGTCGATTGCTCGTGACCCGTTGAGTTGCGCTCAAGATCGTGGGTTAACCCTGAGCCGCATCTATGACAGGCGAAACCTTCAGGCCCAACATTGTCGAGCACCTCCATCTGAGTCCACTCTGCCTTGCACCGTCCGCAGAAGTACTCCTTGCGCTCGCTCGCAGGAACGGTTGTTCCCTGGATCTGCTTGTCGACGGTGTAGACGCGCCATTTTATGGCATCTATAGTTTGACGGTAGTCGATGTAGTAGTAGGTTCGATTCACGGGGCGCGGCTTTGCCTCAGGGTTCTTGGGATCTTCCCGATATTCTAACCTTGTGTACCTGAAGTGCGCCCAGCGTCAGCTTCAAGCAAGGCTACTGAGGAAAGACCGCTAGCATACACTGCAAGAAAACGGTCCTCTCTGAGCTTTCCGCATGCTTTGTGGAGGTCTTTCGTATTGGTAGCCATGAGGTAGGCCAGGTCATCGTCTCGAAGTCTGTCGCATAACCTGTCAGCTAGTGTTTGACGTATAATGAAGGAAGGCGCGCACGCAGAGTGAATGATCAGCGCGTCAATGATCAATATGTGACGCGTCTCATAGAAAGCACGCATTACCGACTTGACGAGAGTCTTTGCGAGTTCCAGTGGTTGCGCCATTGCAGGCTTGAGTAGCAGCTATTGCTTAATTCAAGATGTAAGCTAGCAACAGGAAAACGCAGAAGACAAGGAAAGAATCAGGTGCCATGTACTGGCAGGAAAGATGAAATTGGCTTTTACAGTCTGCGTGTTTTATGAAAAGTAGAAAATAAAAGGCAGTATTTAAGTTTAGTATATACAAAGTATTAAGTATAGTTAAGGTTTATAGTACTAAGTAATAATTAAAAAAAATTAATTTTAATACTTATATAACCAAGATATAAGTAACGTGGTTTATTAGTCAGCGACGAATATCAGTTAGCGACGAATTTTCTTCTAGACACGGTCGGTATCTAACTACTTAAACCTTTGACGTGTAACAATTCCATAACCATCATACCAGTTTACACACAAGAAGATAAAATTATTCTTACGATTGAGGCGATTTGATCGGCACGCGCTGCAGGCCAGAAATTAAGTGTGTTACGTGCTATAGAGACCTATAGTATCCCCGAAAGTTCCGTTCGACATAGAATGAACGACCGACCCCGGCGCGAACGTACCTAACCCAAACAACGTAAACTCAATTCGATTAAAGAGAAAGTACTTCTCTAATACGTTATTAAATAGAATTCTAGAGGATTCCCCTTATAACTTACTAATATAAAAGATATAGCTAATTTCTTATTACGTGTACGTAATAGTAAGTCTATTAGTAAGTACTAAGTTAAGTAGTTTATAAACTCTTCATTAATATTAAAAACTAAGTTTAATTATCTATATAATTATAGGAATTAATACACGGGCATGAAGAATTGATACACGGGCATGACTCTTATCCGGGCATGACTTTCTCGCTTTCCCATTGGCCCAAAAAAAACCCGACCTACCACTACTTTCCACCAAAGACGGTGAGCGCCCACTTCTTAACAGCAGCTATTTCAGTCATTATCTTTCTGCCCGCTCGCAAAGCTCTATTTGAGATTTGTGAATATAGCTAAATAACCCCTACTTTGCGAATCTTAATTGGTCTATTAAGTGGCTGTTTTGTAAATCTTAATTGATTGAAGTTATGTATTTCAATTATACTGTATCACTAAACAAATCCTAACTACTCCTAATCACTCTCAATCAGTTCCTACTGGCTCTGCCTCCGCCGAATACTAGGCTGTAATTGCCGCCTACTCATGCGCAAACCAGTTGTTTTACCTGTGCCAAGAACTGCTTGGCTCCGTGTTTGCTGTTGCGATAAGTTTAGTTGACTACTGGATTGCCCAGATCTGGTCCTTGTTGCCGTTGTTTTGTTCCGGCTTCTAGGTGGTCGTCCACGCCGACGTCCCGGGGGAGGCTGCCTAGCTGACTGCCCCCGTGGCTGTTCCTTGGTCTTATTTTCGTTAGGGATGGCCAGCCTAGAAGGGAGTACCTCTGCAGTATTCCTAGGCCTACCACGAAGAGCCCCAGCAATCTTTGGGTCCAGGATTCGAAGATATGGGTCCTGTGAAGTCGTTTTTCGTAGTCGCTACCGGGGATGAACATCCCACTTGCTGAATGAGCTTGAGTCTATGAGTTTCTCATAGATCTTGTGGCAACACGGGATACCATACTCCACAGACACTAAACAATCGTCAATACAGTCCCTAAGTAGGACCGGTCTTGGGTTCCGGCCAGTTAGTATAGCCTTTTTGGCTAGTAAGTACTGTCTTGTAATTAGGTTGAGAGCCTTTGATGAGAGTAGTGCCCGGAATTCGCTAAGATATTATGACCAGCTGGGACTATACTCTCGACTTGCTAGTACTTTATCCTGGGCACAAGCTTGAGTAAAGGGCCGCTCCTGATTCCCAAGTATATCCTGTATAACATTAATAAGTCGATATAGATGACTGAGGCTATTAAATAGGTAGCCCTTAATGTTGTTGTTGCTTGCTTTAGTGCCTGAAGTGATACTGTCGAATCGTACGCCTAGCCAAGGGGCCAACAGGTGATATGTATTGTTGTTCCTCGATTCTAGCTCGCAGACCCCTGAATCCTCGTGTCATTATAGGGCCTGAAGTTGAGCGGGGTAATCCTAGGGGCCAATGTTGCCGCCACATCCATGGCTCACTTCCGTATTGCATAACCGGGCTTTCCAACAGATACGAACACCGAAGTTCTGGTAGTGGCGAATAAAGCAGTGGGCCCATTGTGCCCTAATAGGTATATATGTTCTATATAAGTAGCGCAGAATTAGCCGCTGGTCGTTAAATTCCTTATAGAGATTGGCCCAGGCCTTTTCATGAGCTTCCTCGGTCTCAGCAAATATAACAAGCTTCCATATGTCCAAGACCCCACGATAGGTATGAGGAATGCTGTCGCTTGCTGGGGTACGAATGCACCCCCGGTCCTCATCACTAAGTTCAGTTGTAGCTGTGAATGGTTCCTCCCTTTCGGATTCACTGGAATCACTTTTGTGATTCTTATCCTTTAGCCACTTTTATTTAGCTTTAAGAAGGACATTAGAATTGATGTGGTGGATATAGAGTTGCTGTTGTACTCTAGGGAATTGTTAGTTTAAGGCATTCTTTATCTAATTATTGTAGTTAGTGATGATAATATCGGGCTGGCGGATGGAGTTCTGGGTGGTAAGCTGACGTATACTATTAGAAAGAAACTGAAACCCTTCAAGTCGCTCATTATCGATGATGCCAAATGCTACATTAAAAACAGACCCAAGACATATATATCTAGTTGCCTAGAATAATAGTAGTTTGAAACGATTAGTGTTGTATGTGTTGTCGAAGCTGATAACTTTAGGGAATCGGCTCCACATCTGGTGGCAGTAAGGAAAGGTCCATACAAGACCAACAAGCCGGTTGGAATTGCCCTCGTCCCACTTTATAATATAGGGAATCCCACGCTTATTAAAGAGCTTAATTAGTGCTGCAGTTAATGAGTACCCCTCTAGTCTTTCGCGATTAATGAGTGCTCTGGTGTTATAGATATCCCGTTATGTAAAGGTAGAGTTAGGGAACTGTTCTTGAATAACAGCACGTACATCGCGAGCCCGGATACCAACACGACGACTTGTTGTCTCAATGGCAGTTTTGGTGGATTCGTCCAGTTTTCTGTGGGATGGATGTGCAGAAGCGTCAAGGGTCGGCCCGTGGTTATGCTGGCTGTGCTCGGACTTCGGGTGGTACCGTAACAGCCACTTCCCCTCTTGTAGAGCCTCTGCGATAATCATCCACTGACAACCACACTTCCGGGATTTCCGTTGTCGAGTACCAGTACCCTCACTTTTACGAGGCTCCCCAAATCGATCACATTGAAAAGTATACCGTATTTTTCGACCTTTGTACGAATAAGCATGGCGTCGGACCAGGCCAAACCCACTAGTTTTGGCAAAAGTATTAACCCTTTCAAATAGGGATTCTACTGAAGGCTCTAGGTCGCCCGGGATCGGTGGGTTTGGAATCGTATCGGGTGCAGGCGAAGAGGACTTTTCAGATGGACAGGGTATTGAAGTGGGCGATAGAGGACTAGTTGATGGTCGGCCAGATCGGGGTGGGGAGTAAGGTGGAGGAGAATCGGACGCAACTGAAGTTGCAGCTGAGGAGTGGGGTGAATAACCTATATACTCTCGGTATTGTCGTACTCGTTCGCATGCTCGAATGGCCTTTTCGGTTAAGGCCCTCTCTTTTCTAATCACTTTTCGAACTATGCTTAATGTAGATGTAAACTCGGCTTGGGTAGGGTCTGGTATTGATTCTGGTTGTTGGGTGTCTGGTTGTTGGTGATTCTGTTGGTGAGAGGGTAATAGACCATATTCTGGACCAAGAATAGGCATCTTAATCTTTTGCCAGCGTCTATAGGGAGGATACTGAAGAGCAAGCCAAATCTTGTGGTTGTTGTATGTCTCGACAGCAGCAGCATCATACCTCCGGAGCCCATGGGGTTCTGGGACAGACGTGAATGTCTGGGGGTGCGAAGCAAAGATGTTGTCAAGTCCTCCATCATCACTAACCCCATAGTATCGTCCAACACTAGAACTACTTCTGCTTGTAGAGGGTACGGGTGTTGGTTGGCGGAGGTCGGTCTCTTGTCGTTGACGTTTCTCGGTACGTAGTTGGTCGAAAGGGCTCGGACTTGTTCGACGCTTTGGGTTCCGTCGGGGTTCGGGTGATAGATCGGAGACAGTAATATGTGAAGCCATTGTGGTAAATGGGATATGGTTTGGCCTAATGGTGATTGATGGATGTTGTCGCGACGCGTCAAACTATGGAGTTAGGGTATGGAGCTAGGGGGCAGATTTAGTGGTTTGGGTTGTGGTACTTGTGGTACGACTGGCAGAATTAGAGTATACTAACAATAATTTTTGGGCCAATGGGCAAGCGGGAACGTCATGCCCGGATAAGAGTCATGCCCGAATAAGAGTCATGCCCGTGTATTAATTCCCTACTAGTTATAATAGACCTTGTACTGTTTTCCTTACTATTATAAAACTTAGTCCGGATTTAAAGTATTTAAATTTTATTAAAGTAGACTATTAATTATATTTTAATACTATTAATACTTTAAATGCTATTAATACCTCTGGTACTCATACTTAACCCTTCTATTCAGTAAAGTTAATTCGATTTAACGTTTACTTTACTACTAATATAACTAGTTTATTCTCTTAGTAAAATCTACTCTACTATTATTAGTATATATTTCGCTATATTATTAAGCTTTAAAGTACCTACTATCTCCTAGTCTTTTTTAAGGTATTTAGAACTTTAATAGTTATAATAATAGTATTTATTATAGTGGTATAATAAGTTATAGTCTTCAGACCTTTTATTTTAGTTCTAATAAGTTTAGTAACTTTATTAATATATATATTATATAGAGTATTATACTTTAGTAAAATATTTGATGAAAAGTTATTTTTTATTTCTAATAAATAGCTAAAAAATAATCTTAGCTAGTAATTTAAGTAATAAAATTCTTAAGTTAGTACTATTATTAATATTGTATAAGTTAGTTTTTAGTAATAAAGCTAATTCTAAAAAACGTATTATAGACTATAACTATAAAGCTATAAAGAATATTACTAAATATTTTAGTTAGTTATAATAATTTAAAAAGTAAAGATAAAAAGAAACTAATAAAATTATTAATTATAACTAGTAGTTATAGTCTTTTTCTTTAATAGTAAATACCTTCTAAAATATATTTAGTTCTGTTACAAGTTATAACACTTATAACTTAATAAAAGGTTGAAAAAACTTAGAAATAAAAGTTTATTTTAATATATTAGTTATACCTATCAAGTATAGCTTAACAGTATTATGAGTATATAACATCTACTACTATAACTTATTACTACTACGCTCTATAGTGAGAGTAAGTCTGTAAACTTATTATAATAACTTTAGATAAAATAGTATATTTATTAAATTATTTTCCTAAGTTCTACTTTAAAATACTGAGTAATTATAAAAAGAAGTAAATTAGTAATATATTACTTATACTTTTTAATATATTAAACTACTCAGTATATATACTAGTTAACTATAATTCATACTAGAGTTTTTTTTAAAAAAGAGTTCTTAATATTTTATTAACTTTTAAGCTTATGTTACTTATATACTAGTACTGTACACATAAACCCATTAACTAACTTACTTTTTCTATATTAGTTATTTATTTTACTTTTAAAAAGAACTTAGAATCTTAAATTAGAATCCCTATATTTTCTTCTAGTTAGGAAAGCGCGACCACAAGCTTGAAGCCGGCGTCTAATTACTGCAAACCTCACTTTCCTAGTCCACGTCCTTCAAGCCTAGGTGCTATGCCAATACTAGTAACGATACACCTCTACCGCTAGGCTGTAATCTTTTCTCAACCCCCTTCTCCCGTACCCGGGTAAGTAGGTGACAATTTCCTCCAGCGGATACTGCCCACTTGAGAACTCCCGTCTTCTAACGGATGTCACTGCCCTCCTTCTCCCAGCATTGTATGCAGCAAGCTCTCAGGACCTCATTCTCATTGCATGACTCCAACAGCTTTCAGCATTGGCTGTCGTGGACAGGAACTTCACTAAGGAACCCAACATGGATTGGGACGTGGATATGGACGATGTGGCGGATGGTTTTGCCCCCCCAATCTTGTCAATTGCCGAGCAGAAGGTACAGAGTCTGATAGGTGCCTGCGAACTCGCACCTGACCCTCCATAACTGGCAATTACTTATCGCATCGCAGGCTTCGTCGAGCGCTCGCATTTCGCATTCCAGTGAAGTCGAATGCGACACGGAAAGCGCCACCTTGGCTCCCCGCAAGGTCTATATCAAAGGCCTCGAAACTTTTACAACAGACAGCATCAAGACTTACGTAAAGGATCACTATGGGCCTGTCGACAGGGTTGAATGGATCGATGACAATTCCGCCAACCTCGTCTTCGCGTCCGACTTCGTCGCCCAAGAGGCTCTCAAAGCTTTAGGCGACGTAGAGATTGCCGACGTGACGCAACTTCCTCTGCTAGAAACAATCCCAGCAAAAGCCATGGTGTCAAACCCCGAAGTCAACCTACAAATCCGATTTGCGGTGCTGTCCGACAGGAAAGCCCCGGGAGCTGCGCAACGGAGTCGGTTCTACCTCCTCCACCCCGAATTTGATCCAGAGGAGCGCCGGCGAAACGAAACCCGCAACAGATACCGCGACCGCGCAAGATCTGGTCGCCACGGTCGTGATGGTCGCGATAAACCCGAGCGCGGCCGTAGTGTTGAACATTTTGATGCCGGGATGTACGACGACGACGACGCAACATTGGCAGATCGTGAGATTCGGTCCAGGCAGCGTCAGCGGAGGTCATGGTCGAGGGAATCGGATCCACGCAAGTCTGGCCCGTTCACGCAACGCAACCAAGAAAAGGAGCTCTTTCCGAGTCGCACAGTTGGAGGAGGTAGAGGCCAGCGTGATCGCTCAGCGTCACCGATGCGAGACAGCGATGGCTATACTGAAATGGATACAGAGGCGAGTCGTGCGGGTACAGCGAACAACCGGGAGAGGGCTTCAGGCATCAGAGGCAGGCTGGCACGGGATAACCGAGCCAAGGAATTGTTCCCTAGCAAGGGGCCCTCGGCTTGCAAGACACACATGGATCTGTTGGCGGTCAACGCGGATGAGGCCACGCGTCTCATGCAAGTCAACATGTCCGTTGGCAGCGGCGAACAGGAGCAGCGAGACCTATTGTACATTCGAGGCGAGGCCGACCAGAAGGGTTCTACTGCGGGTTTCGCGATCAAGGGTGCGGCGAGTGCGAACGTCAAGGAGCTGTTCCCTGGCCGCTTTGGTGCCGGTAACACTGGAAAGGAGCTTTTTGTCGACAGGATTGAGGGTCGCGGGAAGAGACGGCAAAAGGCCGAAGATTTATTTTCCTAGCAGCAACGTTACGTTCGAATCATATATCTCACTCACAGCTGGGGAATCGACACACGACTCGCGGCCAATTTCCTAATAAACGACTCGAAGAGAAGGCAATTAGAAACCACGTATCTGGGTCAATTCATGGAAACCGCCAGCACGGGCAGAATTAGGCGGACCAAGTCAATCTCTCCTTTCGTGCCGATTCGACCGTCATAACTGAAGGAACGAACCACTGCGCCTTGAACCAAACCCGCGTCTTCTGGCGAGCAATGACAAAGTCAGCGAGGGCAGGCGGTGGTAACCCACTGCGTTAGGTCGCACTTGCCGGCGGAGGTTCGCGTTGATGGTGGTGTTACTCACTTAGCACGTGCCTGGTATCGAGATATGAGGAAGGTGCACCTCTACCCAATGCCAAACTCCATTTCAATAGTCGCGACCTTCAACCGCAGCCCCATTAACATCTTTTCTGGACATCGCCCAACTCAAAGGCTGAATATCTTGCCGCCCGCAGTACAACCCAACCAACCCCGCGGCCCGCATGCGCAGCCCATCTGAGAGCTCCTCCTACTGCAACCTCAGGGAATTTACCAACACAGCCCGTACTTATTGTTCACAATTGGCGCCTGCCAGTCGAGGCCATCCTCATTTCCGCAGAACACGGTACTTTGAACGACTCCGTCTGCTGCAAGGAATGGCGAACCCCGAGCGGCTGAGACCGTTCGCTCAACGACGAAGATCTGACTTGAATCTGAAGCATTACTCGGAAGCCGATCGTTTAGAGCAGTCCGGGCCTACCAAATACACACCGCGACATGGGTATCCTGTTCCAAGCATTGCCAGCCTTGACATCCTCGTTCCTGGCAAGATGGCTGGCACAAAATGCTCCAGCGCCAAGTCAGAATCCTCGGCAGTCTCGTCACCGTGGCCATCGGGCCCAGATGGCGGCGTATTCTTTCAAGATCGAGACGTTGCCGACCGGTCGGTGTCTTTGGATCATATGATCAGTACTCTACACCATGTTATGATGACCAAAGGTGTTCTCGACCCAGTTCCAGTGGAACATAACTCCTGCATCTTGCACTTGCTTGAGGGTTACTGGAAGTTACAGGAACAGCATCGAAAGACTGAGCAGGTACTGGCAGAAGAGAGAGTGACGAAAAAGCGCAGCCTTGAAGAATTCATCAAAATGTCCACTGAGTGGGAACAAAAAGAAGCCAGCTTTCTTGCCGAGATCAAGCGCCTAGAGTTGCTCCTTGCCGAACTCTCCCCTGGTGGTGTAGGCGCAGTAGTTGTCGCCCGCTCCGGTAGCGTAGTGGACAGAAGCGCTAGATCATCTAAACTATTTAAGGCCAGAGTCGAGAGGGCCATAAGTCCCAAGAAAGGTATGGAACAGTTCCTGGCCCCGGGTCTGCCACATAGCTGACATGCATCGTTAAGGGCAAGATTCCGGAGATTCCGCCGTTTCGAACAACCTCGACTACTGCGCCATGCCCGAGAGCCCACGCAGGACTCACAAAACGTTATGTAAGTTACCCCGGAATTTCGTCAATTTCATATGACGGCAGACTAATAATAATCCAGTGTCGATGCATCCGGTACTAGACGGCAATGCGGATGCCGAGTTAAGCAACAGGCTGCGTAACGCCCAGGTTAGACGGAACGCAAAAAAGGAGCATCCAGAACTACAAAATTCTCACATTCAAGCCAAAGCTGCCCGAACGTTCCACAGAGAGGAAAAAGTTAACCGGGACGCAAAGGGCTGTACTGCGAAGTCCGGCTTTGTCGAGACACCCCAGCAAACGGCCTTGACGTCGCCAGAAGTACCACGCCCACCTAGCCTTTCGGCGCCCTCATCTCCTGGCTCCGGTCATTTTCATCGTCAGCACCTCCGCGCCGAGGACAGACAGCCCAATTGCTCTATTCTACCAACTTCAAACTCACCGGATACACCTGGCGGCGATCAACTTGGTATCTGGAAGACGGCCTGCGGGGAGTGCCGCCACAAAAGAGAATTTTCATTCGATACGGGAGAGGATAGTATTCCACGATTGCCCTTCGTGAGCTCATTAACGAATGATAACCTGTCTAGTGGGAACTGGCCAAACCGCAATACTACTTTGGTTTCGGAGAAGAGGGCACCTGCAACAAGCAGCAGCAACCTTGTGCAGCATGAACATGGAGCACAGCCCGACGATGAACCAGTCCACCCTGGAACAACGGACTCAACATGAGCTTCTACTATCCAGAGGAAGACAATCCAGAGGTTCACATCCACCATCGTGGCTCCTGTCAAATCAAATGCTTATGCGGGCATCCTGCAGATCTTCTATGTACGTTTACTGAATCATTCGGCCATGCTTCCTGGCTGATTACGACAGATGACCACGCCACAGACAAAACTCGGAAGAACTCTCGGGACTCGGAAAAAAAATAGAGCCGAGCAAGGGACAACAACTTGTCCGGGGCGTATGATGACTTGGGCGGCGGAGATAAGGTACTAAGACAACGGAATTACCACTTGGGGGGCGAGATCGGTTCCTGGCGGTCGTTCAATAAATTCTCCGGGTGTCCTCTATGGCACAAAACTTCTCGCACGCATCGGTAGGCATGGTTTGCTGTGTGTATCGAGTGTATGTCCGGAATGTATTGTCAGATTACGCCTACTGCGTACGTAATACGAGCGGCCTGCGGCAACGGATTTTGGCTCTTAGAGCCTACTATTGTTAGAAATCCTTGATTGTCTTTGTGTAATTTGTCTAAGCTACGCTACGCGCTACGCGTAATTTTCTTCTTATGTGCATGGGCTATACCTATTTAGTACGGTGTAAACGATTCTCTAGAGTAGTTTATAATAGGCGGATAGATTAGAGGGATAGAGAGAATTGAAGAGTGTTGAAGAGTGTTAGGGAGAATTTCAGAGGGATTGAAGGGAG
>WIGN01000646.1:0-12107 GCA_014235955.1 Colletotrichum sojae
TTGTGGACGCGTGCGGGTACCGTCGCGTCACTATCGGCAGCGAAGACGACTTGTTCGCCATTGGCGGCAGAGGCGACTGCGAGCTGCGACGAGCCCAGCAGGAGCAGCAGCTTGGCTGGCAAGGAGGAGCGCATCGTGGGGGTTCTGGTGTGTAGATAGTTGGGAATGATGTTTGTGGAGGAAGAAAGTTCACAGCTCCCAACGTCCAGCAAACGGCGTTTAGCCAACGGTCAGCGCCGTCGTCAGCACGGTAACCAACTTTGGAAGGTCCTTGAGTACCTACCTACTATGCAATAGGTACCTAAATGAGGTGATGAGATAAGAGATCGAGAGGCGCCGATAAGAGTCTCAGATGCAGGGGTGCAGGCCCCCAGGGCAGGCACCTGCAGCGCCTGCAGCAGAAGCTCCTGTGCTGCACTGCGCTGTGTCGTCATGGCCCCGGTTTCTGGGGCAACGGAGCTATGTCCGGCGCCAAGCCGATGGCTTCCCCGGATCTTCTGGGTCCTCGCACTAGGGGAGTTGATACATGAATAACCGCTTGTAGCACCAAAGAATAAGAGTTGGTAACCTCATCCGTTCTTGTAAGGGCTCGGTTTGGTGAAGAACAACCTTGACTTGTCAGTTCCTCGCTTGTAGACCCTATGTTCCCAGCACTAGGTCGCGTAGAACTCGGGCCGAAGCGCGTAACTTACCGTCCGTTCATCTCTAATCTCGGAGCTGCATTCATCGGAACTTCCTTATTGGCGACTATTGCTAATGATAGGACTTGCATGAGTCGTCCAAGGCGACACTTACCTCAACAGCACGATTCGCAGAAAAGCTCTCCGGAGGGAGACTTTCGTCCTTGCTTACTCCGGCCAATTACATCCCAGCTCTACTTATTTAAACGCAAACGACGTGGTATCGCCGGAAAATCATAACTGAATGTCCAGTGGGTGATTCCTCTAGCGAAATTCTAAAAACAGACCATCTCTAGGAAAAGTAAGAATCGCCTCTCGAGTCATTCGTGATAGACGGGAGTCTAAATATCGGACTTCATGGCCTTTTCCACGAGCTGCTGCAGGAGACATCCACAAAGGCCCGAAACTAGTATTCGGGGGCATGCAAGGCTATGTGCAGATATAAGTAGGCTGGCTTGTGGGTCTGCAGTGGAGGTCGAGGATGAATCAATGCAGCCAGTTCATTCACTTGTATGACGGCCTTCGCCCTCTTCACTCTGTACGGCCACCCTTTATACCAAGCCAGCTAGACTCTGACACCCGAACCGAACCTGCCTCTTTGAAGACGCATTTTCCGTCAGTATAGTATGTCAAGGTACGACGCCGTCCATCGCAATCCACAAGGTCCAGGAGACGACCGTCCGACCGCAATTCAGATCATCCAAGACGAAGGTCTCACGGGGATGCTCGAGGGCAAGGTGGCGTTCATCACAGGGGCGAACCGAGGAATCGGCCTGGAAACAGCTCGCGCCATCCACACGACCGGAGCCACCGTCTATCTCGGCGTTAGAGATCTCGCAAGCGGTCAGCAAGCCATCGACGACATCGCCGCATCCAACCCAGACAGCAAGGGCGTCCTCCACCTCGTAGAGCTTTCGCTGGATTCTCTAGCCTCTGTCAGGAAGTGTGCCAAGTCGTTCCTCGCCCAGACCAACACGTTAAACGTCCTCATTCTCAACGCCGCCGCCATGAGCGAGACGAGAGAGCAAACGGTCGACGGTTTCGAAAAGGTCTTCGCGACGAACCACCTCGGCCACCATCTCCTCTTCCACCTCCTCAAGCCGGCCCTCCTAGCGTCGTCCACGCTAGAACGCCACTCCCGCGTCGTGTCCGTATCGTCTCAGGTCCACCGTGCCACCGAAATCCGGTTCGGCGATCTCAATTTCGAAAAGGGATACGATCGGCTCGTCGCGTACAGCCACTCCAAGCTCGCCAACGTCTACCTCGCCAACGAGATCGAGCGGCGGTACGGGAGCCGGGGGGTTCACGGGCTTTCTCTGCATCCAGGTCTCATTATCACCAACATCAACCGCGATAGTCTAGAAGGGGCCCAGAGCCGGAAGAGACCTGCTCTGGGCGGTCGCTACAACGAGTTGAAACCACTCGTCAAGAGCACTTCTCAAGGTGCGGCCACGACTGTTTATGCGGCGTTGAGCGCAGAGTGGGAGGGCCGTGGCGGGAAGTACTTGAACGATTGCGAGGAGGCGGGACCAGTTAATCCAGGCAGTCACCTATTTTCTTCAGATGCGGGATACACGCCTTGGGCTTTTGACGAGGACAAAGCTGCGAGGTTGTGGGTTGAGTCGAATAGAATGGTAGGATTGCCAGGAGATTCTTAGTCTGTGTGCTTGGAATTCCAATGTGTTGACCAGGGAAAGTTCCCTCGGGGAACCTCGAAGCATTCATACCAGTGTCTCTCAACTCAAGCTCTCTTCTTTCTTGGTCTCTTCACCTCTGCCACAGCCAGTGTTGTTCGCCGGGTTTTATAGAAAGTCCCGTGATGCAGGTTTTAAAAGCATCAATGTACTGCTATACCTCATTACATTCATGTTAAAGCTCGTCGGGCTATCTAGTATCATCCGTTCCCATGATATTATACCTCTCGGTCATCATTTTGTTCCGAACGACCATGCTCGCTGATGCTCTCCCCAATTAAACAACTCCCATCCTCTCACCAACTGAACCCATTCTCCTCAAAGTCTATATCGTGCCCCGAGCTCTGCGACGCCCTGACGGCGGCCCTCACATCATCCGACAAACCCCCCGGCCCACAGACGGTCACGCACATGGCCCCGACCTGGTCCGCGACCTCCGCCCTGAGCAGCTCCGCAACATTCGGCCTCTCGAACAGCACCGCGAACGACTTGAGCCCGAGCACCAAGTCGTGCGGTATGTGAGGCGCCTCGCGGGTGACGAACACCTTCACCCTCAACAGGTTGGGCGCGTTCGGCAGCCTGAGAATCTGCGCGAGCCAGGGGCGGATCCACTCCATGGCGTCGTAGTTGCGCACGATCCAGACGAGCACGATGCGCCGCGCCGCTGCGGTCCTCGCGTTGTACCTCACGACGAGCTGCCGCGCGTGCCGGAGCTGGTTCGTGATGCCCGTCGCGCCGGCGAAGAGGACCACGTGCCCGAAGCTGCTGAGCGAGCTGTGCCCGTCGTAGGGCCCCTCGAAGGTGGCGCCCGTCGTGAAGGAGTCGCCCGACGCGATGGCGCGCCGGAAGAGGTCGCGGGTGAAGCCGCGCTGGGCGCCGACGATGAAGGAGACCGTGGTCGTCATCTTCCCGCGCTGTGACTTCGAGGTCTCTTCAGCGGCGATGGTGACTGCTGGCGAGAACTTGTGTTCGACCCAGGCTATGGAGAACGGATGGGTTTCCCAGGGCTTGGCCGCCATTAACCGAACGTAGGCGTACGTGCCTGGTGCGATTGCGACGCGTCGTGGAAGGTTCAGCGTGATTCGGCAGACGTCTGTTCTTCCCTTGATGGCCTCGACCACGGCGGAGGCTCTGCCGTTGCGAGAAAAGGTGTACGAGGCGAGTCGCATGGCTCTCAGGATTCTCTCGAGTCCCCATAGACACGCCGCCGCAATGATCCACGGAATGTGAGGCAGGTCGAAACCGGATAGTTCGCAGTGAACGAGGGACGTGACAAAAACCGTGATTGCCAGTAAGATGTGGATATCGACGAAGGCCTCGTAGCAGGCAGCGCGGACAGGCGGGAGCGAAAGAGTGACGATGAGTCCCAGGCTGACCCATCCGATGAAGCCTGCCGTGACGAACTGGTTGTTCTGGATATCCGATGCCACGCTCAGCCATCCTTCGTCCGCGACGTGTACGGCTGCCCATGCGATCCCGTGTAGTATGGCCTCGAGAACCACCATCCTGCCTTTTTAAGGTGTTAGCACCCGCCACATGCTGATACCAAGATGGCAGCTTTACTTACCCACCCAACGATGCAGCATGATACACGTGTCGTAGTTGAGCCGCATCATTGTCGTTATGGGGTTATTCCGGCCGATGAGAAGAACCAGCGGAACGAAGTTGGCCACCGCCAGCGTCCCCGTCCGCCCACGAAACTCCGCCAGGACCGCATAGATGTTGAGGTTGCCGAAGTCGATGGCGAGCATGTAGCCAATGTTGCTGAGCGCGTAGAAGCACAAGATCATCCCGTGGAAGCGCGACGGCAGCGAGCCGAACAGCGGATGCCTGCACGCCCTCCGCAACCGGAACAGCGGCGCATAGATCAAGTGCCGCTTCAGGCCGGGGATCCAGCTGTACACCGGCCTCATCCAAACGGCCTGTTTGCTCTCCCTCGGCGCGTCCGCGAGCGCGGCGCGGCGCCGCGAGTGCAGCAGCCATAGCGCGATCTGGAAGGACACGGCCGTCGCGGCGAGCAACCCCAGACTGGCCCAGAAGATCTGCACGAAGGCGATGTTGGCCGGCTGGTTGACCCCGTGGAGACCCTCATGGTACGGGCCGATCGTGGGATTTCGCCAGTCGGCGGTGGTGATTTTCATGGCTCTTGGGTGAGGTCTTTTTGTCAGTTCGACTGCTGGTGTTCTTGTCGTGAAACGAGCGTGGTGGTGGAAGTCATTACCTCCAAACGAAAGGGTGGGAGAGGTTCTTCCGCTCTCCAGGGCATCTCAGCTATCACCATCGAGAGGCAGCAGTGACGCGATGAGGGCATGAGATATGAGGGAGGGAGTGGCCGGGTATCAATAAGTTTCTAGAATACACCGAGCACCCGAGATGCCCGAGCTCCAAAGACGTCGCCGCCACGCATGCAAAGCTGGCATCTGCCAATGCCACATTGATCGACATCTGACTTGGCGGCCGTGGGGAGAGGGAAATCCCCGGCACGAAGAAGCCGTCTTCTCTGTGCCGTCATTCTCCTGCTCATTCCCTCCCACCGAATCGGCGGTCTCAGGTGGTGATGGAAAAAACTTACCTGCTCCTGGATCCCGCTGGGCGCTGTGGCCGTTGTCGATGCCGTGCCAGACATCCGATGAATCTTGGTACTTACGCGTCTGGCACCGAGACGGAATCGCTCGGCCAGACACTTCTTGCCTGTTAGTGTAAAGTGGCTGACGTGAGACAACTGAGGCAGGCTGCTTGGATTCTTCAAAGAGACTGTGCATTTTTGTACGAGGTCTTGCACTGGTTGGACAGTCCGTCCGTCTTGTTCGTGTCTTGGTTGTCTTCATCCCAAGCTCGTTGTGCCGACACAACGTGGCAAACAGGGTTTCCGTTGGGCCGTGCCGTGACTAGTATCGCCGCGATCCTCATCCGCAATGACACTAAGAGCGAGGAAAAAAAACCTAGATCGTTGTGGAAGCGGCACCGTCATGTTCGGTGATTCTGTGAAACAGCCCGATGGCGCGCCACGCCGTTGAGCCAAGAGACCAGCGAGCCGATCTTCGTGTAAAAGACGATTTAACTGAATTCGCATACGGCTAGGAATGGCAATTTACGGCCGAATTGTCTCTCATCAGACGAATCGATTTCTGACGTCCTCGTGACGTGTTCATCCAACGGCCTGGGTAGACGGCGACGGCCTCGATGCCGCGTTCAACGTATATAAACCGTCGCTGATCTCATAGCCTTCCTCGGCATATCGAAAAAGAAAGAAATTTCTTGAATCAGGCCCGGCGATTGAGACCATAGCAAGAGACTACGCGATCTCCTCTGTGGCGAATGCTATAGCCAACGCTTTATTATAGACTTCGCCGCTTCTTTCTGCCCAACCGTGTTTCGAGCTGGTCACCGCAGTAGCTGCGGTGCTTTCCTTTCGTGCACTTACCGACCAATACACACGTAGGTATGAATACCATTTCGGATCATGACTGCCGGTCTACACCGGCTGGCACATGTCGGTGTCCCGTAGCGCTTCTGTTCTGGGGGCCAAGCACAGGGCTTAGACTCGGCACCAAGCTGTCGCCGCTATAATGGTCAAGCGCAGGTGAATCAAGTCTCGCCCAGGAGCTCTTCAGACTTCGGATTGATGTTGATCGATTTCTTCCAGGGCCCAGTCCCTACTGAAGAACCAGAGATCAAGAACTAGCCTTCTAGTTGTACTCCGTGGTGGGCTCTGGGTCGAATTCAGTGCGCAGTTGTCGGATCTCCCACATAGTTACGCGGCTGTCTTACATCTCATTGATACCGGCTGTGAGTATGCGACAGCTCAATTATGTCTGCTGAGTTACGACCTACGTTCAATCTACTGGTGGACAGAGACATCAAATTATGAACAAGAAGCAGTCCGTAAAGTAATTAAGTGAATTACTGTAGCCTAGCTAATAAGTTATCAAAACCTAGAGAGGGTTGGATGTTGAGCCAAATGTCCCAAGGCAATAGAGAGAAGTAACAAAAGAAAATTCCAATTTGGATCCGGTTGTTCCACAAGATTTGACGGTTTGCTTCGCATTCTTCACCTTTAGTGTCCCCAAAACCACTGCCTTGTCTGTATTCTCTCAAGACTGCTGGACCTCCTGTCCAGTGACGCCAAAGTTGTGAACCTTGCGGTCGTCAACGCCGACAGCGATGAACTGGCTACCAATATGGAAGACGTAGAACGGCTGGTTGAACGCGGGGTTCAGCGGCTTGAGCAAGGAAAGGTCCTGGACCAGCTGCTGGAACCCGCCCTTGCGAAGGATGGCGAAGGCCTCGTGGATCTCGAGGGACACGGGCCAGGGGACGATGTCGTTGCCGAGGAGCGCCGGGACGGTCTCGACCTGCCCGAACTCGCCCCAGCCGGTCGACTTCACCACGCCGAACTTCCTATCGCCGACGCGCGTCATGATGTTGAGCTTGCCGAGGCCCCACTCGTTGTCAACGGGCTGGCCTGTGAAGGACCGGGCGCTGACGTTGTACAGCTCGGCGTCCGGGTGCTGCTTCTTGATGGCGTTGATGCCGGCGTTGACGAAGCCGTCCCAGTGCAGGACCTCGCCGGGGACGTTGCCGCCGCCGTTCTTCTTGTTGGCGCTGCTGCTGTCGTTCGCGGGCACGAGACCCGCCACCGAGAGCTCGGCCAGGGTGTTGAGCGCGCCGGTGTTGTGGGGGGGCTTGATGGTGACCTCGTAGGGGACGCGGAAGCTGAAGGGCGGCTCGTGCTGGCTGACGAAGACGGTGATCTCGGTGTTGCCGGTCTGGATGGGGTCGAAGGTCCACTCGATCTGCTTGCTGTTCACGACGCCGGCGTCGCTGAGGGCGACGAAGTTCTTGTCGAACGAGATGTTCACGGTGCCGCCCTTGCCCTTGAACTCGTCTCGCTGCTGGATGGTGAAAGGCTTACCGAGCTCCGCGATGATCGGCTCCTGGGGGGGGACGAGCTCGACGGAGTCGTCGGCATCGCCGGTCGCGAGGGAGGCGCTCAGGGGCTTCTGGGAGCCGTTCTTCAGGAGGGACTCGATCTCCACAACCCACTGCTTGTTGTTGGCGGTCTCGATACCGACGAGGCCGGTTGGGAACACGCGGCTGGGCAGCTCGATGTTGAAGTAGCTGTCGGCAGTGTAGGGCGAGTCTCCCAAGGTGACGGGGCCGACCCAGCCAAGGAGCTGGAAGCGAAGACCCCCGATGGTCTTGATCCGCTTGAAGTGGATGTCTCTGGTGATGTGAACAGCCTCCCCCTGGGCGCTGAGCTTGAGAGTATTCGTCTCGTTGTTGTAAAACGCGAAGATCTTGTCAGCGGGGATGAGCTGAAGATGGGAAAGAGGACCGTATTGTTGAGACATGATGAAGATGCGGATGGCTTGGAACGCATGGATCAAAGAGAAGTGTGGTGATTTGTCTGTGTTGCTCTGTTGAAATGGTTTGATGAGGTGTGGTAGAGAATGGAGATATGGGCCGGGTGATTCTGGTCTTCTTATAGAAATTCAACCTCTCCATCTACCGACTGGTATGATCTCTTGCATTTAGAAGCCTCGGCTGGATCAAGGAGTCCATTCCACATTCATTCGTTGCCTGTGTACTCGAGACCCTGAATGCAGGCCTCCATTCAGCCGACAAGAACGAAAACAGTTTGCCAAACTCGAATATCGTCACATTTCCAGGCGACTTTGAGTTTCCACTGTTTCTCGCGGCATACCCTGGGCCATAATACACCCAGACATGCCTAAATGCCGAAGACGCCATTCTCAAGCTATCACGGCATATCAAAATCCCACCGAAAACCCTGCCGGATACAGACTAGGCTTCGAGCCAGAAGAGGGTGCTCCCGCCTCCCGCTCCCCGCCTGTCGCGGACCGCATGCCATTCAATACGCACGGCGTTCCTCAACCGTGGGTCAACTTCCGTTCCCCACAGCTGAAGACTCGGTCCGGATCCCTTGATGTCGTCCCACTTGCCTCGGTAGGTATGTCGAGAGTTGATGAAAACATTCCTCGGGGCGCTTGTGGCGTTTCAGGGTCCAGCTGAGCTGCGTTGCGAGCACATTCTTGCGGCCGAAAGGGTCTTCTTCGCGCCTGCGTGCACGTGGGCGGGTTACCAGCGCACTTGGGTCCGTTATTCACGTGGCGTTCGAACGCCAGGCTGAAGAGAAATCGTCTTCAATCCGAAGGTGGGCCAAACGGCTCGGGTCGTGTCCGGAAACGGCGCGGTGGAATGCCTGGACCCTGAATACCTTGGGACTTCAACTCGACGTGTATATTTCACAATGGCACCATTTTCTGTCTTGATTCGTCTTTGGTTATGGAATGGATGGCTCATTGGTGGTGGCTTATCAATACCAGAAATGGATGAGCCGCAATCTGTCTCCTAAGGTCTCCGTTATTTCTGGTCTTGAGCTAATGTGAACAAATTACCGTGGCGCCATGATGTTCATGTTACACTATGAGGTTCGAGTAACTCGATGGTCCTACATTTAGGACTTATCCAGTAACGAATGCTGCACGACCTGAGTACGGCTGCTTCTCGGCGACCTGCAGAATGTGGGTATTAATGAGACAGCCGCCTACTTCCCGGTTTTGGTATTCGGGGTCTTTCGCGTAAGCGTACTGTGACATGACTACCTACCTAGGAGGGCTCTGAGATATCGGAAACGAGAAGAAGCGAATATTCCCCTTAGACTTCTCATACCATTTGCCTTATCAAATCTCACGAACTGGTTGGCTGGCCATGAAGCCTTTACGCGCCCGATGCCGAGATTTTGACCAGACCAGCCATCTTCCCGGGGCGATAACCAAGTCTCATTCGTACTAAGAGACCAGACGTCAAACCCTTCGATGATATCTTGAGCGGCGAAGTCTAGTATCAAGTGTAGTAACTATGTCCTGCCTTTCATTCAATCTCCAAAAAGAAATATCAACCAGCAAAACCTGCTCAGCAGTGATTCTATGAACCATAGATGCCCCCAGTTCAGGCCCCCCTCCCGCCAAGTCTCCTTTCATTAGCCCCTAGTCGAGTTCCCGCCTGAGCTGAAGAGCTAGAGCTGCAGGCGTCGCAGCATACATGCTGTGAAGTACCGACATAGGGTCGGCTGACCTTGCCCTCGCTTCAGTCTAAGACAAGTTGTGGGTGACGGCGTGCGGGGAGCCCTGCTGGCTCAAAACCATCGCGGGAACAAGGCCTCGGTATCAATATTGACGCTTGGTCGAGGATCCCAGCCGTAGACCCGTCGCAATAGATAATTCGTTTGAACGTCCCAATAGAGGCAAGGATGTTATACAATTTGGTTACTCAAGTTGAAACTCGAGAACTGTGGGATGATACGGCACATTCAACGGGATCAACAGACGACGCAGGTCACGTGGGCGAGCACGTGACCACCGCCGGACGAAGCTCCGGCTCCTACATCCACGGCTGGCGAATGCCTCCCTAGCTTACAATCAATCAAGAATCATCATCGCAGTCATAGAGCCCCATACTTACTTTATGTGCTGCCTCCTTGTCCCTGAGAATCCAACAAGAACATTATAGACAGGATGAATCGGGTTGATCCCGGCCTCAACGACACTACACGTAACGGAGACAAATAAGACGGTAATGACCCTCTTAGCAAGAAAAGAAATAAGTACACATAGTCACAGCCTGATTCTACCACCCATATCAGACCATGCATAATCGTACAACATGACAGCTGTGTGGTCGGGACCTGCTAGTACCCCATGCACATCAGCCGTATGTGATATTGGGCCACAGCAGAAGCAGGCTGCGCCTCATGATGCAAGAGCCAGAAACCCAAGCAGACGCAGAGCGAAGCGTTGAGTAGATCGAGATGTTACTGGTTTTGCCCGAGATACAAGCAGCGCGGTCAGCGAGCATAAGTAAGAGGACGTTCTCCGCGACGAAGTTCAGGATAGCTTCCTTTTGAATTCGATCCCATTTCATACAATCTTCATTGACACTTCATTTTAAACCATATCCTTGTCCCTCCACTGTGTGTAAAGACTGCTTTACCAACCGAGCCGCACGTAGCGCAGAGACAACAATGTTCAAAAACGACGACCGACAATGAGCCCAGCTCCCTCAAATATACCAGAGCAGTCCCGCCGCAGTGGGGGGACGCAATTGGATAAGATACTGGGAGTTTTTAATACAAGCCCGTCGGCTGATACGACTAATCTTAGAATTTCAGAACATCCGAGCCCGAACGAAGAAGACCCCAATGCTGTTTCGCTCCCAGAGGGTTCACAGCGTATTGCACCGCCCGACGACAAAGGCTGGGCAATCGCTTGTTCCAAGAAAAGCAAGAAAGCGAGACAATATTCGGACGACTCTCGATCTATTACTTCGGAAGACACAGAAAGCTCTACTACAATTTCCTCTCGTAGCCAAACGACCCATTTCAATAGTTACAGCAACCAGCCTCTGGGAAAAGTTGTGTTTTATCTTAGGGATAGGAGAATGAGAACCGGGTTTCAACAAACGCGCATTTTCAATCAAGTTTCGGCAACCGAGCATAGGCATGTTGGACACGTCAAGTGGAGTAACGTCGACATTCACGGCAAACGTCGCTACATTTGGATTCGGTCCCGCGACGACGACGACACGCTCTACCAGACTTACGCATTCTATACCCACGACGGTCATGGTCCGCCAGTCGACAGGAGGGGCAAGTACATGTCCACCTACAGCGGAGACACGGCCTCGGTCCCGCCTCCAGGCGTCCTCGTCTTCGTCGACAATCATGAGCAACGGACTCAGCTGCCCAAGTACTGCTGGCTACGTTGCACCGAGTACTTGTTGCTGAAGGAAGACGAGTTCGACGACTCTGGCAGGGAGTGGTGTTCATGATCCCCGCGTCGCAGTCTGAAACGAATTCGAGAATCAAAACCTTTACCTTTTCCAAAACCTTTTATTAAAACACAACACGTATACCACTGACGCCGACAAGCAGACCGCCCCCGCGCGCCAACGGCGCGGTCACGAGTGCCGTGACCGCAGGGACGGCTCATATTTGCGTCTACCTTATTCTGCTGTAACTTCAAGCCAACCTCGGACTTCCTACACTGAGAAAGAAACACTGATTCGGGATACGCTACGAACCGCGATGCCCGCCTGGTTTCCTCTCTCAGCCCGAGGACCTACGCTTGGCACCCTACACGACAATCAGTCGCCCCCCGACGGGCTCTCAGTTTATTTTTACTTTGGTTTCCTTTGTCCTCATCGGCTCTAGCGAGCGGAGGGAGGCTACCGCCACTATGCTTTCGAGTCCACGGTTCCTGGCACCGAGGTTCTACCCTCTTTGAAGAGCATCGGCCAAAGAATGCCCGTCTATGGTGGCGGGAGGGACGGGTAAGGGGAAGAGGGAGTTGGACAGCACGGGGTGTACCTGCGTGGGTGACCGAGCATCTCACTGCCTCCATCAGCAAACCACTGGTTTTCGCGGGCGAGGCAGTGACGTGTTCCATCCCTGCGCAGGTACAGCCCGCGCTTCCAAGGTCCCGTTTTTGGATCCCACGGCGGAGGGACAGGGGGGGTTTTGGGTGATGTGTTGGATGAATTTCACTCGCTCAGATGGGCTTCCCGGCGAGAGGTTTCAGAGAACCATGTGAAGATGCTCTTCCAGTTGCCGACATTCTTTTGAGCATTCTCTGCAGCGGTGCTGTCAACGCAACGCTAACAAGTCAACCTCCAACTAACCCAACCAAATGAGGCTATTCACACTACCCAA
>WIGN01000647.1:0-12090 GCA_014235955.1 Colletotrichum sojae
CCAGCCGGCTCGGAGACGCTGTGGTGTGTGCGGCGAGACTGGACATAACGCGCGAACCTGCTCTAAAGATGTGGAATTATTGACTGAATCGAATAGCGATAACGAATAGTCAATTGAATGTGTTGTGGTTGAGAAATTATAATTGTCGTCGTGAACGTGGGAAAAAGTTCGCGGCTGACTGATATTCGCGGCTGACTGATATTCGCGGCTGACTGATATTCGCGGCTGACTGATATTCGCGGCTGACTGGTAAACCACGTTAGTACTTTATATATACTAATTTTTTAAAAATACTATTATACTATTTAATATAATACTAGGTACATTTTAGAATACTTTTAGAGCTAGAGCTCTATATACTAAGTCTAAGTAAATGTCAAAAAAAAGCGATTTTGTTAGGAAACAGTAACCGGGACCACGGGGTGACCCACATGGGGGTGCGCTGACTGAAGGTCCTGACGACCAAAGCATTCATTTAATCCACGAAAAAGTTTTTTTCTCCTAGTCTAGTCTACATCTCCTTCAACCAACTGCGCTGCAGGTACGTTTTCAAGCCACGCATTGCTGCCGTCCAAAACAATGATGTGATTATATTAAATCAATCTGTCAATCCACTGACCTTTCGTGATGACTTTCTTTATACAATGAATATGATTTTGTTGGCTTGCACACCTCTTGTGTTGACGTTACTTTTGGAGTAGACCGAGGCTGACGTATTTTTTGCAGGATTACCCAATTGGAAGACAGCCATGGCTGCTTCAGAAACACCACGGACAGTCGCGTGCATTTCAAAGATTGCTGATCGTTACCTCGTCTTCGACGCGGAAGATGTCGCGCTGATCCGACGCCACCACAATATTTGCTCGGTCCTGGTGGGCACCACCCCGCAAAATCCAACCCAGAACGTTTTTCTCAGTCTGCCACTGGAGCTCTTGCCCGAAGAAGCCAGCTTGCTGGTGGAAAAGAAGGTAGGAAACCTCGTGGACGAGACGGCGCATCATAAGTCCTCTCTTCGGTCTATGGACAAGGTCACTCGTTCGGCATATCTTGGCCTGTTGAAGGACCGCCATCACAAGGCCCGCAAGATCCTTGCCGACGATCAATCGAGGAAGGTTGCTACCGAGAAGACGTGGAGACAAAAAAATGGCCGCATTGCCCCCATTGACTCGAAGGCTGCCAGCGAGCGGCAGGAACCAGCGACAGAGACACAACCATCGGGGGTGGTTCCCAAGATCGGTGCGTTAGATTCGAAGTCTTTGGCGGTAACGCCGACCACGAGTAGTGGTTTACATGAATCCCCCGTCAATTCCCTGTCTGATGTCACCGCGCCTTGTGCCCGACCGCTGCATCGACACCTACAAGCCCGAGGATATTTTGTGACGCCTGGTCTTCGCTTTGGTGCCGATTACAGTGTTTACCCAGGTGATCCACTTCGGTTTCATGCTCACTTTCTCGCCACCCACTACGATCAGGACGACAAGATCTCCATGCTGGATTTGGTTGGTAGTGGTCGTTTAGGCACCTCGGTCAAAAAGGGCTTTCTGTTTGGAGGTGAGCTTTCTGTCCTGGGAAACCCTGGAATCGAAGAGATGCGCACGTTTTGTGTTGAATGGGCCGGAATGTGAAGCAGTGGATCATGATGAAAGATGTTGGCTCGCCCGACACTTGGGCTCAAAGTTGTGAACGAAACTAGCTACCTAGCCAAGACAATCCTGTTTACCGACAGAAACCCGATAATATTCCACTTCCCCCTACCCGAGAACGCTGCATTTGGGCATCATGTTTAAATAAACACTGTTCTCGTCCATCTAGAGGAGAAGCTATGGCACGTGATTGCCCTACTCACGGTACAAAAATCCTGCTGAAGCTTATGACTTCTCTGCGACAACAGACGCACTTGTCGAAGTTGTTCATGGCCAGCGACACTCGGCAATCGTCGCACAGGCTGAGACACCGGCAAGGCCACACGATGATCGTTCGAGGAGAGCTTTGACAGACAACGCATTGCGGACCATCTGGACCAAGACCGGCTGCCCCTTCCGCCCAGGTCGACTGATCACCCGCAGAACCGCGATTCTGCGAGCGGCGAGACAGCAGAAGCTGCTCCAGGCGCTGAGCTTCTTCATCGGCAGTCATCTTGATTTGTCGTGAGACAACACGATTCGTTCGCCCACTCATGGTGAGTATTTTTGTTCGCTGTAGCTGCTGCGATCTTCTGTATCGAGACCGAGTCATTATGCCATCGCTAGCGAAGTGTGCAGCCAGGGTGTAGGCCTCCTCTCTCTCCTCGGGACTTCGAGGATGCAGCAGACGTGCTAAATCCGACAATTGCATCGCCATGTCCGGAGCTGGCGTCGCTTCGCGGGAAGCCGAAGCCCGTTGGGTGGGTTGTGTCGGCGTTCGTTGACCCTCGCTTTGCGACTCCCAATCGCTGTCATCATGGCCGTTGAAAGAACACATACTCGTGGTATCGTTATCCCCCTCAGTTTCCTTGGGTCGGTAATCGCCGCTGTTGTCTGTCGATCCCCACCAACCCCCCTTCAACCACCAACGGTAGAGTTTCGAGTCCAGATCGGCCTCATCGACAGAGACCCAATCCTGGTTTTCTCTCGAGGCTTGCCGTCTGAATTCCCATTCAATGTCAACAGCGTCGTTCATGGGAGTATGTAGGCTTGAATCGCTCGAGCCCGAAATGGCGTCGGAGCTATTTTTGTCGTCCTTCTCTCTTGCATTTCTCGTCTCGTTTGCTGCCTTCGGCCTGCGAACTATCCATAACAGAAAGTTTGGCGGGCGAAATCCGATTTTGTGGAGGACCTTCAATATGGCTGTGGCCCAGGTTCGGATTATCAGTCGATTTACGTTCATGAGGAAGTCCAAGGCCATTAACCACCTGCCACTCCTTTCCGCAGCGCCAACACCATCTCTGGCTCTTCGCTCGCTTGACCGGGATTTGGGTACCTTTTGTGCTGCCCGTTCCCGAGCGTAGCCATTGGTGGTCCACTGATGGTCGTCCTTCACAGGTACCAGCCCAATGGTACCGATGGTGTCGTATTGAGAATCCGAGACGCTCGTTGCAACCCACTGCATTCGTAGGTCTTCGAGTTCACGGAACCTCTCCTCTTCCAGCCACGTGTAGGGCCTCAGGTTGATGTCACGATCTTCGTTCAAGTAGACAGCCTCGCAAGCCATGGTGATCGCTCCGAATCCGGTCCGCAGCAACGCAGTGTAAAAATCCATCTCCATGCTTATGCGAATGTCCGACAAGGAGAGGTTGGCTTGCATGTTCCCGTGGGCTTGAGCCAGTCGTCCGCGAATATTGAGACTTTGACCTATGGGCCCGTCCGTCGGTGCGAGGGCGGCCAGAGCTAACGCGAGGAGGTAGATGCACAAACATACTAGGATGCCGCCGAGAACGAGTACGTGGGGAATAAAGCCAATAATGCACACTGTAGGAAATCTGAGCAATCCTTGTTTGGCGGGGTCATCCAAGGAGAACGTAAACGCACTCCAGAGGATGCTTGACATGAAACAGAAACCCCAGAAACCAGTGCTGACGAGGCGAAATCTGGCCTGTAAGTTGAAAATTCCAAGTAGATGGCTGGTGATGTGGCTCATGGTAGACAGAAAGGCCACCAGAAGGACCTCGGGCGGCGTATTGACCCTCCGGAGTATCATAGAACGACTGATGGCAATGCTGCCACCGTGCGAATCCGCCTCAAATGTCTGTGCCTGGGTGAACAACCCCCAGCCGAGCTGATTGCTGATTGCGGCGTCGGCTTCGGCAAAAGCGAGTGAGTGTTCGAACAGTGTCATTCCCGTCTCAGCATATACGGGGCGACCTTGAACGGCGCACGAGACAGTTTCCAAGAACTGGCTCAAGCAGAATGTCCCGAAAAGAGGCCACAGAAGGGACAAAGATCCTCTTAACTCCTCTGTAACATCGCCGTCGACGGGGACCATGCCAACTGCCAGACATGATTCCCTGTCGGAAGGACCTAGCAGGAATGCAGAGCTCATTGTATGGAGGAATCCGCCGGATTGAGAGAACATGAGCTCGGAAGACTTGCTTGCGTTTCCCCAGCGCATCTCAGCAAATTCGGGTGACGTCTGACACTGAATCGAACGCAAAAGATCCCGGGCTTGTACCAGGAACAGGAGGACAGGAAAGAAGCGCATGAGGAGTCGTACAGGCAGGGTGAGGCGCAAGCGACGTCTCGTTGCCGCGAAAATATGGGTGCGGTTGAGGACGACAGCCATGGCGATGCAACAGAGAGCCCATTTGCTTGTGGCATAGCTGAAAACACTGCCAAGTCCGCTTGCACCTTCCATACCAAGCTTCGGACTGCTAACGTCGGGCCTATGGTCCATCGAGACGGCCGGCCCGGAATCAGTCCCGTGCCCCGCCCCAAATGTGTGGGCATGCCCTACAGGGTTTGTGTGCATGCCGAAGGCAGCGGTTTTGATGGCCTGATTGATCCCAGTCTCCGTTGCCTCGGGAACTATCCTCTGACCTAGAGCATCGAGCGAGTCGGGAAAAGGAAGGTAGGCTGTGAGCTTTCTGACCATTCTCGGCCCAGCCAAGACCAGGTCCTCGAAGGAAGGAGCGAGCTTGGTGATGTTAACGGCGTATTGCAGCTGTGCAGTCCAAGCTGAGAGGTTGTACCAGGTCCTGGTGTTCTCCAGCAACATAGGAGCGGACGGATCAGCCATGGTCAGCCAGGAGAGCCGATGGTCTTAAGTCGTTCTACAGCGTCGTCGGCGTCGCTGGGGATGGCAGCGTTCTCGCTCCGGGTGGCTGGAAGTTTCGCGACACACGAATCATGGAAGGGATGATCGAAGGGGGGAGAGCATGATGCGATGTGTATAGAAAGCTGAAGACAACGAGAGAAATGGCGAGCGAGACAGGTGGTGATGATGAGACCTCTGTAGGCGTTGCACTGGGATCTAGATCGTTGGAGAATAGAGTGACGAGAGCGGTTTCGTCGATCGCGGTCGGTTTCGCGGGTGGCTGCGGTCGCTGGTAATCAACATAACATGGAGTGTAAGGTGTAGGTGATGAGTTGACGTCGGAAGCTCGGAAGATGCAGCGGTTGGGAGACGCGACGTAGAGAGGCACGCCGCACGGCACTACTGCTACCACCTACCTACCTAGGCAGGAACAGGTACTTGAGAGCATGTGCCCGCGCTTATCCGTAATAATTGTGGAGAGGGAAATAGTAAAGAGGAGTTATCAATATTAGATAAGCACGCAAGCTGGCTACCTACCTTAAGTAGGTACACTGTACTACGTACCATGTTTCTAGACTGGTGTAGCTAGACTGGTGTAGCTAGACTGGTTGGTGTATTGACTCATGAGGGAACGAGCATGTCCATACCGCATTATTTTTAGTCATTAGTATTTTTCTACTACAAGGATCCATGTCCGTTGTTCTGGCTATCTCTGGCGTCGTAGCTTTTCTTCTGCACATGTCCTCCTCCACAAGGGGTTACAAAGTAGCAGATCTTTTCGTTCAGTTTTTCAGAAGCAAATGCCCTCCTCCACACATAGCACACCATCAGCTCAACCCGTGTATTTGTAGGTATCGTACTGGCCGAACAATGTCTTGTTTTCGTATGCAAGTTACTTGTGTTCGCGTCAAGCCTTGATATCCCCCCTCCCCCCTCCCCCCCACCTTTGCGATCCTTTGCTTTCTTTGATCTTTTGTGTCTTGCGACATCCAACTTATCACTCCGCATTTCACCATATCTAGTCACATTACCACCACCGAAGTGTCCCGCCAGAGGCCCCATTGATCCCAGCCAGGAGACACACAGCGTTGATGTATCGCTGTAGTACTTCCTGGACCAAACAAAGTCAATCGCGACGAATTTTCCACGCGGTTGCGTCGAGTGTATTTAGCTGTGTCTTGTCTCATCCGCTGTGGGGTGGCTGGTTCTCTTGAAGCCTCTCTAGAACAGCTGAATAGTTGCCCTTCGAGGCTTGAACCGCGCGACCGATCAACTTCGCGTGAAGCTGCGGGTCTGACGGAGGTAGCTGGCCCTTGACCCAGAGATTAGTTATCTCAGCGCGACCGGGCAAGTAGGCAACACAGCAAGCAGCTAGGATCGTGTTATGCTCCAGTGAGACTGGATCCAGGACAAGCGAAGGTTTCGAGGAATCCTCGCCTTCCGTCCTTACAAGGGCTGCAACGCCCCCAGTCACCATGTCCACACAGTCGATTCCGGCATCCGCTAGGGCGGCAGCGGCAACCGTGATACAACCGCTCAAGACATTCATCATGTCCCATTCCTCATTGCCCTGGATAAAGGAGGCTTCCCGTTCCTGGTCGCCCTCGATCACCGTGACAATGACATCCGCGCCGCTCTTAGGCCACCTGTCGGCGATGATGACGCCCCGTAATGCTGTTTCGAGGTGAACACTGAGATCTCTCTCGCTCGAGTCACGGACGTAGCCGCGGCGCTGACGGGTCGCGAAAGGTGCGTACTTCACATGGGTAGAGAGTACTAGGTAGGGCGAAAATGGTGCAGATCGCGGAAGAGACCGAGGTCCGTGAACGGTGCAGATGAGCTTCATGCCATTGGCCTTGGAACCTGGGCTACACTGGCGTTGTGAAGGTTCGATTTCAAGGTATGCTGAACCCGAGGCCGTTGGCGTCACACCGGTCTTGAGGACTGAAGGCGCGCATTAGCATCGTTTGTTCAAGAGGCTATAGACGCACTGGGAAGTGAGTGCCGCACTAACACAATCCTCGAATACCGTTTGGCGGTCTCCCTCTGGAGCCCGGTTTCAGGGTAGACGCTTCGTACGCGGGCGGCAGCGTCGCGCTGGGTGGCCCGTTGATCCTTCGTCGGTCTGACATTCTGAAGGGAACGAGTAGATCGGCGTTGATGGTTGGAAATGTTGTTGAAGGTAGCGAGAAAGCCCGTCAATCAACCATAAATTTGTGTTGTTGTGTTCCTGTCAACCTTGTGGCGATTCGCTACCTGGGATGAATTTCCAGGAAGAACTTTTTGTGGGTGAAGGCAAGATGTCGGGTAGAAAATCAAACCACTCTCAAAGGGACTCGTGATGGCAGTCAGCGGTTTGAGCTTTGAGCAGCCGGAGTGAATTTTCGCGGGATGCATCTAGCCGAATGCTAGCGCGTATCCTTGGAAATACCGGTACCTATGGATGGACCCGGTCAGTGCGTATCTACCTACGCGGGTGGGTTGGTAATAGGTAGGCATAGGCCCGGGCATATCCAGGCAAGGACTGATTGTAGTGCGTCGAAGGAGGTATATGTATCAATCCATGCGAAGCGGGGCATGCAAGTAAACCCATTAGCGAGCACTACTTTAAAGGCTCATTTTTTTTGCAGCTACAAAATTTCCTGGTTGATTTAACTTCACTCACGACACCTCAAGCTCAAGCCGCGCAGCATTTGCTGCTGCTGAGCCGTCTTATTCGGTAAGTGACCATATTTGTTCTCTTCCCTGCCTTTGCTCATCTGATGCAAACCATTCCACTGGTTCTCGCGATTCCCTGAGCGCACGAACAAACATGCACTACCATCTGACTTCCCTCCAACCCTTGAGCAATATCTTCGCCCATCCAGAACGAACAACGTTGAAAAATAACAAGAGCGCTAACGTGTGCCTCAGATGGTGTAAGGATGTCAGTCCGCTGCTCGAGCCCATGACTACGATGGGCTACGAGCTCCAGGTGATGAGTGTAAGTCGCTTCTATCTGGAGTCCTTTTCCATGTTACCGCTCTGGCTATCTACCCATGATGAACACCTTTTCATTCAGTTCTGCTACTGAGATCTGTGATGATACCCATATACCAAAAACTTTTGTCTGATGGACAACATCAACCTGCTAGTGAGGAGTAATCCCAAGATGACTATGGCTAATCGCGTTGGCGCTGAACAGGACACCTCACGAGACTTGTTCCAGAAGAGTTTTTTTTTTCTCCCTCGTCTCGTCGCTGAGTGATCACACATGATTGCATCGTCCGTCTCTGGTAAGACCCAATTTCATTTTTCTCTGCCGTAACTCCCCCGGGTGAAATCACATCTGGGTGAGGAACTGGCATCCCTCATGCGCATCGCATGATGACCATAGCTTATCCATTCAACTATCTCAAGCTGGCCAAGCCGGCCTCCCGCACTGGAGCACGCCCTCGGACGTGCGATGATCTGTGGTGGAGTTGGTTCCTTCGTGGACCGTAATCTGGCCCCAGTGTCTTGGCTCCTTGTTCTTCGTTCTGAAGTTCCGGGTTGTCGAGGCCGGCAAGCTGAATGAGTAACACGGCTTGTCTGACACGATGCTGCACTGCGCTTTCAACTACAATCTACCTGCAGTCCATGATGCTAACTGTTCCACAGTTGAAGTGTTAACCCAGTTCGGATTGTCTCTGATGTTATCAGGGTATCACATCCCCCGGAACAGATTCTTGCCTCGTGTGCTGTGAACATGTGATTTCCTGACCGTCTTTGGGTGCTATCCGTTGCTCCCCTGCCCGAACTCTAATCTGTGGCAACAGTGTTCTACATTTTTAATTTTTAATTTTTTTGTGACTCAGAAGTGAACCGTAGTGACTTGTGGCGCGTTCAGTGTTGCCTCCCCTTGCATGAAGCTGTGATAGATGCTTTTAGCGTCTCAGATGATCCGCAAACACTCAGCCCAGAGTATATACTATACATCCAGTAACACGAATTCTATCTGCAATACGTACACACACGTGTTGGCCAAAGAGCGGCGATTTTTCCGTCGAGTTTGGTGTGTCCCCCCTCCAAGGGAGGAAATGAGACGTGTCACAGAGGATTTGGTTCTGCAGCTAGCACTCGCAAGCCTTCCAGCTAGTACAACGTACGTTCATGGAATACCCCTACCTAAGAAGACAGAGCAGTTGAGGATACTTAGGTAGGTAGACAGATACCTGATTACTAGCAGTGTGACACTTGCAGGGCGTTTTCCTCAATGTAGACGAATGATGATGATACGAGGAGACCCCGACAAAACGGGTGGCATGACTTATATTGCCTACCGCTGGGCTACAATCATGACACGGTAACTGGCTATTGACTGTAAGGTATTAATTACCTGGATCTCAGAGCAAACTGTTTTAACTTCTATCTAGGCGTTTTTTTATTATGTTTTTTTTAATCGATGTGATCTTTTGTGGTTTTATTAGTAGGTGCCTTACCTAAGTAGGTACTTATCTTTCTACGAACCAAGGTCGGGTACATACTTCGGTACCTCCATAGATTCTAACCGCTTGACCGCTTAGCAGCTCCTGCTTATTACCTAGGTAGTGAGTAGCTCACCTACCTAGGTACCTACTTCAGCGTTCACCTCAGGGGAAAAGTCAAGCAGCAAGTGCTACTAGCACTGTGCTGTATCCATACATCAACCACGCAGGGGTGCTACAGCACTTATGTTGTCCATCTTACTGAGACTCGCAGCCTTCCTGCCTGAACGCCCAAAGTCACCACCCTGCCCCCTTGACAACAGCTGGAGCCATCAGCATCCACGTTCCGGCCTTGACGATCATACCAGACGCCACGTTTACTCCAGATTGTCACTACTTACCTCTGCAAGGCCTTCACGTTTCCAGCCCGGGGCCAGCCGCGCAACCACGACACTCGTTCCTTTCTTCATTTCGCTGTGCCAAGCGCCTTCGTCTTCTAGATGCCCTAGTCTACTTGAGCCTCACTACTGTCAAGGTCAGGGAAAGCTGCTTTACTGTCAATCGTATTTTCGACACCTGCTACACGAGACCTGGGCTTTTGCTAGGTGCCCTGGATGTTGCCCTCATATGCATCCTCGGCCGGCTCGAAGGTGATGCCACGGCATCATGTCGGCGGCTTCTCCAATGGGTATCCGAGGGGAAGCACGTTCGAGATATCCCCTCACAGGTACATCAGATCTTGACTCTCTGCGCCTCCTCTGCCATGCTAACGCGCGTCGCTCTCTTGACAGGTATCAGCCCCGAGCATCGACACCTGCAAACCGTCGCCGACATCGCCTCGTAACCCGCCTCGCTCTCACCATTGTTGTTGCCATTGTCTTCCTGGTCTTTGTCTGGCCAGGTGCCTCGTTAACTTCGATCGTCTCCCTCGGGTTTCTCTCTGGCGGTGAGGAGTTACAACTCGAGACTGTGCGTTACTACGACCTGAGCAATGTTCAAGGCACTGCACGGGGTTGGGAGCGCGAGGAGCGCATCCTACTTTGTGTGCCTTTAAGAGACGCAGAGCCACATCTTCCAATGTTCTTCTCTCATCTGCGGAACTTCACCTACCCTCACCACCTCATCGACCTCGCGTTCCTCGTATCCGACTCCAAAGACCGGACCCTTGAGGTTCTCTCCGACATGCTGGAAGGAATACAAGCCGACGAAGACGCAAAGCAGCCATATGGCGAGATTTCTATCATAGAAAAGGACTTCGGACAGAAGGTCAATCAGGATGTTGAAAGTCGACACGGATTCGCGGCACAAGCGAGCAGAAGAAAGTTGATGGCCCAAGCCCGGAACTGGCTCCTTAGTGCGGCTTTACGACCGTACCACTCGTGGGTGTATTGGCGAGATGTTGATGTCGAGACAGCCCCGTTTACTATTCTCGAGGATCTGATGCGACACAATAAGGATGTCATTGTGCCTAGTAGGTTCGCCAAGTCACGTACTGGCCAAGGTCCTGAGCTGACGCGGGCATAGATGTTTGGCGTCCACTGCCAGATTGGCTCGGGGGCGAGCAGCCGTACGATTTGAATTCGTGGCAAGAATCTGAAACAGCATTGGCCCTCGCCGACACGCTGGATGAGGATGCCGTCATTGTCGAAGGTTACGCCGAATACGCCACATGGCGTCCCCATCTTGCATATCTGCGGGATCCCTATGGCGATCCGGACATGGAAATGGAGATTGATGGGGTGGGCGGTGTTAGTATCCTGGCCAAGGCTAGGGTGTTCCGATCCGGCGTTCACTTCCCCGCCTTCAGTTTCGAGAAACACGCGGAGACGGAGGGATTCGGCAAGGTAGGACGGCCCAGACCATTGCCGCCAGAGATGTAATCATTGACAGAAGTTTAGATGGCCAAGCGGATGGATTACTCGGTCGTCGGTCTGCCCCACTACACGATTTGGCATCTTTACGAGCCGAGTGTGGATGATATCAAACACATGGAGGTACGTGGTTATACCGGGGTACGAAGCGGCCTCAAGTCCTAACAAGGTGCAGGAAATGGAGCAGGAGAGACTTGCGAGAGAGAAGGAAGAGGAAGAGAAGGCCGAAAAGGCCAAGAAAGTCAAGGAGCAATTCGGAGACACCAGCAGTCAGTGGGAAAAGGACAAATCCGACATGCAGAGCCTGGCGACAGAGGATAAGCTGGAACGGAAGGAGAAAGATGAGGTGGCCATGAGAGAAAAGAAGGAACGTGATGGCGGAGGCTTCGCAAAGAAACCTGAGAGTTAAGGGAGAAAGCAATTTTGGGCATGACAGACTGGCTCACGACTATTGGTGGTCGATGGTCAATTTCCGTTTTGTCTCAAGCAGGTTCTAGACATCAAAAACGCGATCATTTAAAGCGCACCTGATCAGGACTTGCCTTGACTCCTTTCCATCCTGCTGTTCAAAAATGGCAGTACTAACCTGTTGAGTGTTAGGATGGACTTGTGGATCAAGTGCAAATGGAACAGATGGGAGGAAGGTGTCGAATTACGTGTAGTAAAACCTTGCGTGTATTGATCTAATTCGCCTGTCCCCTCGGGGTTTCGCCTTAGGGAACGGGTTTTATTAGGGGTTGTTGTCAGATTATGCCTACCGCGTACGTAATACGGGCGGCCTGTGGCAACGGATTTCGGCTCTTACAGCCTACTATAGACTACTCCAGAGGATCGTTTATACTATGCTAAGCGGCTATAGCTTAGATATATAAGAGGAAAATTCTATATAGTATATAACTAGTAGTTATAGTTTAAACGAACTAAATAAATATAATCCATACTTTCTAGTAATTAAAAGTTTTATTTTATAACTCTTTTATTAATCAATATTTATTAATAGTTTTTTAAAATAAAACTTTTAATTACTAGAAAGTATGGATTATATT
>WIGN01000648.1:0-11871 GCA_014235955.1 Colletotrichum sojae
TTACCACGAATATCGACGTGATCGTTGCTACGATACTTCCGTACGGATATGTATCACACCTGTGATACCAACAATTACTTTTTAAAAACTCAACGAAAAGATCTGCTGTTTGTAACTATCAAGTATTAGTAAGAATGTTTTGCTTTCCCTTCCTTTTCAAGTTGAGCTCCCGACAAGGGCCTATGTCGGTATGTTTGCTCGAAACCGACGTGATCTTGACACCAATGACAACCTTGCCGCAAACACCCGGCCTGCCGCAGCAACTCAAAATCCAAAAAAACACTGCGAAAGAGCTGTACCCCTGAGATTAGGGGTCTTTTGTAGCCCGTCTCTTGGTGACACTCTTCTGTCGCACAATGCAGGAATACAAGGTGACCAGCCCGAGGTCGACCCGCTCATTTTTTCCTTCAGACGAACCAAGTCAATCAAGCTCGCTCCAGCATTAGCTTCCATCCGAGGCCGCAGGCCTCTCAAACGAGAACGAGAAGAGGGAAACAGGGGCAAGGCGTGACAAGTTGCTTGGACGGACTTGGGTACTGTTTGCTGATGTCTAAGTGCAGAACCTTCTGGTGCTTGGTGATAGCTGTGGACCCAAAGCGACGAGTGCATACAACCTCTCACAACTTCGGCGTTGCGATTTCGGACTGAGAACGGGGTTGCGGCACGGCTCTGACACATTGGCCAAGAGAACTCAGGGAGAGAGAGGTTGAAAGAAACAAACTTCGTTTGGAGCCAAGAATGCGCGACTCGGGACAGGTGGATAACCACATTGGCATGAAATAGGGGTCCTTTTCTCAGATCGTTGTCGACGTGGTTTGCCTGTCTCAAGGGGCATATGACAAAACATATGAAGTCGATCAAAAAAATGTTGAGACGCTGCTGTGCCAAGATCCCAGGGAGTTGCAGAGACTGTTCTAGTTTTGGTACTGATGAGAAAACTTTGCAAAACAACTCTGACAGGAAGCAAGTGACAGGCACAGACGCGTCATCCTCTCTCGGTTTACTGCTCTGGGGGATTACTGAGTCATATCGCAATAGACGAAGAAAGTCTCTGTGTCCCGTCTGAATTATTAAATATTAAAAAGTCTTATCCTCGGCAAGCTGAGCTACCGCCGGAGGACAAGACCACAAGTAGTAAGTAACCCAACACTCCCTCCGAACAGCCGTAAAACATGTCTTGGGTATTCCAATGTCTATAGTCCGTACGCGTCAAACATGATACCGTCGTCTCATCCAGCCAAAAAAAATCGCGCCTCGCTCGTCTATCTTTTCGGTTCGTTCCTTCGTCTGGGAGGCTCTTGGCACACCCGGGAGAAACGGTTCGGAAACCCAGCAGTGGGCGCTCCGCACCCCTTCCGTCTAGACCCTGACTCCCCACGGAGTTGCTCCGAACACTTTGCCGCACTGTTCACCCACCCCCCGGAATCCGCGTCCAGCGCAGAAAAAACACCGGACGGATATCGGCCCAACGCGCCCGAGTAATGGGCGAAGTTAGGCCAGCAGTCTCATGCCTGCTCAACCTCGACGGGGGGGAACTATTTTCGGTCTGCTTCTAGACTCTATCCGTCCAGGGACCACCCCCGTCCGCAACCCCTCCGATTCAGTGCCGGGCACCTCCCCTCTTCAGCCGCCAGCCCTCTCTGACGAGCCAGAACGACGCCATTATCGGCGTCGTCAAGAGCGCCAAGACACCCCCAAACACGCCTTTGAAGATCTCCGGGGCCCATTGCCGTTGGAAGTACCAGTCCCAGTCGCCGCCCGCCTTGTGCTCTCCAATGACGGTGAGGATGCCGACGGCCGGCAGCCAGAGCAGGAAGAACGCGACGACGAAGATGAGGCCGGCGCGGACGAGCTGGTCCGCTAGATACGCGCCCCGTCTCCTGGGTCGAGGCGGCGGCTTCGAAGGGGGCAGCGGCGGGAGGAGCATGAGGCTCCGCAGCCAGGGGCGGATCGGTTCCCTGACGGAGCCCATGGGGCAGACTCCCCCCGTGCGCAGGTCGCGGCCGACGAGGGCGAGTTCGATGAACCACGTCATGAGGGTCTGGATGACCAACGTCACTACCGCGTCGCCGGCGAGGGTGTTGGGTAGCTGGAAGAGGCGGATGGGATGCGTTTTTGTGTCTTGTGTTGTATACATGCCTGCAGATGCCGTCAGTTTCTATGATCATTTTTGATACTTGTTGCTGAGTCTCTAGACATAGAGTCTCCGAAAACAGGGAAGTGGGTACTCACCGTATGCAATCGCAAAGTTGATGCCACCTGACAGGACCATAGCACCGATGCCGTGAGGCCCAAAGACGTAAAAGATCTGGTGTGCGGTAAACCGATCCGTAGGCTCCTTCTCGCGTGTTGTACGCGTGCCGGCCTCGACATCGCCATCAGTGTCGTAGCCGGCATTCCCCGGTGGCGACGCGTCGCCGACGAGAGCCTTCTCGTCAATTTCTTCGACTCTCCAGAACGGCATGTTGTCTGTTGTTTTTTTCTTCTGGTGGGTAAGGGATGGATAGGGCCAGGCCTAAAGAGAGAAGCGATCTTCACACCACCAAGTTCCTCTTGGGGAAGAAAGGATAAAAAAAAGTTTGGGAATACCGTCGAACCAGAACGTCTTTTCAGCAAATCATGCTTTTTTAGTACTTCGAGCTGGAGGGTACTACGATGTCTTCATCGTCAAACGCGGGAAGAAAACCGGAAGGGTGGCGGTCAGGGTTTTCTATCTCTTTATGGGGGGGGGGGGACCCTTGGTTGAGGCTGACCCATGATCGACCGCTAGATTTACCGGCACGACCGGGATAGACGGGTAGCATTATTGATTTTTTTTTTTCCTTACTTGCTTGGTAGCTGAGTAGCTTTGTTGCTTGGTCAGTGGGTTCTTTTTGACCAGGTTGTGTGAGTCGAACTTGAAAACAAGCGAGCGAAAAATTCTGCTAAAAAACCCACTAGTCCGTGAGAGAATGCGAAAGACCACGGATGACCAGCAGAGGGCCCGTGATCCCCCGCTACAGGCGCCTGTCTCTGTCTGTAAGCGTTCTGTAAGCGGGATAACTCGGCGCACAGACTAAGGGCGGAAGAGCCGGGGTGTGGTTGCCAGAGGGCTCCCGTGACCCGGGTTGTTCCATCAGAGCGCGGGTGTATGACCTTTTTTCCATCAAGGCTACTGGAAGCGCAATTCCGTTTGTTGAGAGAGCGGTGATCGCAGCATGAGCAGTGGAGGTTCGTGAGACCAACGGGACTGGATCTGGACCAGCGGGAGGGGGGGACGGGTGGGTGTTGATGAGTTGGCGGCATCAAAGCTTGGGTTTCGGGGCAAAACGTGGCTGTGCAAGCTCGACCAACATGCTTCTTCTTTTAGAGTTGTTTATGCGAGTACGGGAACCTGGCAGCGGGAGTCTGAGTGGTTGAGGGAGGGGAGAGAAAGGGACGGATTACACTTTCCAGTATAGTAATACATCATAGACATCCATATTCATCCTTAAACCCTCGATGGCCCCGGTTTGACTCCTTGAAGAGACGTATGCGAACGCTCTGGGGGAGGCAACACCCAAAGACCTGCCAACGCATATCGGATCGAACACCCCTCACGGACGGCCTTCCTATGCAACCCCCGAGGGAGCGGCCCCGCATGGACGTAACCGATCGCCTCCGGCACGGGATGGGCTGGGGTACCCCGGATGCGACGGTAGAGACGGACGTCTTCCGCCTCCACCGCGCGCTGCCAGCAACTCATCGCAACATGGGTCTTCCCCCGATGTTCTCGAATCCGCCCGCCAAACCAGTGTCTTGCTCCTCCGCTTGACATATGCACTCCACCAACTATAGTGTCTCAAGTCCGATAAGAGGGGGCAAACAACGGCGGGGAGCATTCTTACCCCTCCTCTTCTTTCCCCCCTCTCCCTTGGTGGAATGCGGAAAAGAAAAGAACCCCCATCGAATATGCCGTTTAAAGCACGCAACATCGAATGAAAAGAACGCATCGAAGCTTGAAGGAACCCACAGACCCTGAGGACCACTGACTCGTCCCGCCCGTGAAACAACCGTCTGTCTTGTTGTGCATATCTGTAGATCCATATATATGTGGCTGGTCATGCCCGCTCCCCCCCCCCCCCCCCCCCCCCCCCCCACCCCCACCCCCCCCCCCCCCCCCCCCCCCCCCCCCACCACCGGTTTCCCCGCGACCCCCCTTCCCAGCCTTTCGTTCCACCATCGGCCGAGGGTAAACTGCCAACGATAAGGAGGCACAAAAGTAGGGATCAAGAGTTGGCAAGAGTGACAATCGTTTCCGATCCGTTAAAAACACAAGCTCGCTGGGCGACGAAACCAATCTTTCCTCCTCGTTTCTTCCTTCAACTCGCGACGATAACATGCTAGCCGGCTACGAGTGTGACCCAGACGAAAAGATGAGAGGACCTTCGATGGACATCGACGAGAAGAGCACAGCCTTTTCCCAGGCACAGATATCTGCACCTGTGAGCATGCACACCCCTCCCCCTCCCGCTCCCATGACGTCCAAGGCCCAACACGATCGACAATATGCACCCGCACAAGCTACACAAGCTACGTCAGTTGGCTGACATGAAGGCTCCTTGCCGGTTTAGCCGCCCAACACCAGGAGACACACCATCAACACCATGATGACGACCACAATCATCCCGGAGCCGACGCCCCCTGTGGCGCCGGACGCACAGCGCCGGTTCTCTTGGCTTCCCCGGTCCGCCACGTCGTCCCCTCGCAGCCCCACCTTCCGCCGACGGACGGTGAGCCCGTTCGATGATGACGACGATGATGACTACCCGTACTCCGATACGAACCCGTTCGGCGAGGACTTTCGCGAGCAAAACGAGCTGACACTGAGGGACGCCCTCGACGACCACGGTTACGATCGTGAGGGGGGCAACCCCTTCGAGGAGTGCGAGTACGAGCTGCCGTCACAGCCCGGCCCCAAGCGCGGGGGAACATGGAGCAAGTTCAAGAAGGCCATGAGTCCGCGGCGGGCCATCAGCAAGTGGAGGTACCGCAAGGTAAACCACGGCGCCCTTGGCGACGGGCCCGGCGAGGATGACGGCAAGGATCCGCATGGGCAGGTTGCCTGAGGTTTCGATGTGGTGCTCTCGAGGAAGTTGAAGGGCTCGAAAACGCAGAAGAGAAAAAAAGAAAAACGACAACAGAGGTGCTCTGGGGGTGGTTTGCGGTTGCTTTCTTGCGCTATACTCGGAGCGAGAGCTTGACTCTCGGCTCCATAAGTCCGACTACACGTTGAGGATACCAAGGTTTCTTTTTTTTTTCTTTTGGGGAGGGCTTTTTGTTTACATGATTTCCTTTGGCGTTAAGATACTGTTTGATTCCCACGAGAGCAGAGCTCTCCCTCACTGCCATGCCAATTGGCAAACGACTCAAGATAGGTAATATCAGAAATAGAAGGCAGATTGACACTTCCACAGCGAGCAAGTTACATCGCAACCTTGAAGCTTCAATGTTCTGGAAAGGGGATCAACCGGTCCCTCAACTGATTCAGGCTGATGTCAAAATCAGTAGTCTGGCCGGAGGATCCCAGCATGGAAATGCAGTCTCTGAAGTAACGTGGAAGTTTAACGACTCGGTGACCCGATTAGAGTTGCGTCAACGATTCAGCAGAGATGGAGGCAAACAACAGTTCATTTCACGTTCGCCCACCCCCCAACTCGTTTGTCACTGTCAAATCGTGGCCAGGACTGCATGAGCTCAAACACGACGGAAAGCTTCCTGTCTGTGCGAACCTAATGGGAGTTTGTCTAAACTTCAAACTGCGCATCAGTCCCGCTCGCACGACGAAGGGGCCTGATCTTGGCCAGCGCCGCAGATTCGCCCCGTTTCTCGCTCGGATGCTTCCGAGAAGCTTCTTTTCGTTTGAACGCCAAAGCTCGCCATGCGGATATGGAGAGTGAGCCGTTTTCTGGCCATGCATGAAGACGAAAGTGCGAGAGGTTAAGCGTATATCATGGCTGTCCGATATTCGCATGACCTTGGCAATTTTTCCGCTCTCGTATGCACGATTAGAACCAGTGATGCGAGGCTGAACCACTGGGTTTCCATGTTTCTACGAGTCTTTTGAGATGCCCCGGGGCTTTCGGGTGGTCATTGTCCCAACGGTATCGACAGAAATCTAGTGACAATGTTGCTCATTAGCAGATGCCGCTGGCAACTCGGAAACCTTCCAGTCTACGACTTGGGCTTAAGCGGCAGAACCGGCCACTCGTACTCTCTCTTGATCGTCGTCTGGAAAGACCAGTCGCCCGCACCGACGACCTCCGTCTTCTCTCCCTCCACGCTGGGCAGAAGAACTTCCATGGTCACGCCGTACGGCACCGAAACCTCAATGTAAAGCATCTCATCCCCCGATTCTCCCCTCTCCGTCCGCCATGAACACGATATCCGCCCGTAACGACACACATGCTCCGCCTCGGCGTGCGTAAACTCGGCACCGATGCCAGGTTCGAAGCGGCACCGCGCCCACCCCGGCTCAAGCCTCCTCAGCCCAGCGACCCTCTCATACAGGAACCGCGCAACGGCGCCAAAGGCGTAGTGGTTGAACGACGTCATCTCGCCAGGGTTGACGCTGCCGTCGGGCAGCATCGAGTCCCACCGCTCCCACACCGTCGTCGCGCCCATGGTGATCGGGTACAGCCACGACGGGCACCCCTTCTCCAGGAGCGTGCGGTACGCCACCTGCGCGTGGCCGGCGGCGAAGAGCGCCTCGCACAGGAACGGGGTGCCCGCGAATCCCGTTGTGATGCGGAAGTTGTTCTTGCGCGCCAGCTCCGCCAGCCGGGCGCCGGCGCGTTCTCGCTGCTTTTCTGATTGCAGGATGCCGAGGGATATCGCTAGCGCGTATGACGCCTGGGTGTCTGAGACGAGGCGGCCGTTCTGCGTGACGTATTCCTCGTGGAACTGGGTCATGGCGGCGGCTGCTTCGGCGGCGAACTCGGCCTTGTCGTCGCGGCCCAGGATGTCCGAAATTTGAACCATCAGGTTCAGACTCTGGATGAGAAACATGTTGGCCACCATCTTGGCGTCCGTTGGGGACTTCCAAGGGGCATCAGGGGGCGCCGCCGGATCAAGCCAGTCCTGTTCGAAAAGTCAGTCTATGACGCTCAACGGTTTCCATCTGGTTATCTGAACGCACCCCTAGTTGGAAGACGGCCGGATCCCACAAATGTGTCGCCCCTGTCTTGTTCCTCGGCAGCACCTTCATCCACGTCGACATGCTGTTATACTGCCGGGACAGGATGGTCTCGTCGCCGGTTTCTTGGTACAATGCCCAAGGGGCGAGGATGGTAACGTCATGCCAAATCGCGCACGGCACCCTTCTGCACCAGATAGGATCCGGCAACGTCGAATTCGGGCTGACCATGGGCGGCACGCCGCCCAGCACGCCCTGGTCGTACTCAATATCAATCAGCCAGTTCTTCAGCATACCGTAGCAGTCGTAGATCAGCGATGCCGTCGGCGCGAAGAGGGCCAGGTCACCGGACCATCCGAGCCGCTCGTCGCGCTGCGGGCAGTCCGTCGGCACCGAGAGGAAGTTCCCGCGCATGCCCCAGGTGACGTTCCGGTACAGCTGGTTGAGCAGCGCGTCCGAGCAGGAGAAGGACCCGGACGGGGCCATGTCTGTGTGGCACACGACGGCCTCGACGGAGGAGAAAAGGTCGGATGGGCCCGTCCAGTCGTCAATCTGGGCGTATCGGAATCCGTGGAAGGTGAAGCGCGGCTCGTACGTTTCGCCTACCTCGTCCCCCTTGAGGGTGTACTCGTCCACCGCCTTGCAAATTCGCAGCGGCCGCGTGCCGAGCTCTCCGTTCTCCAGGACCTCGGCGTGCGAGAGCGTGATCTTGTGACCACGAGGACCCTTGATGTTGCGCAGCCGCAGGTATCCGACCAGATTCTGGCCAAAGTCGAGGATGGTCTTGCCGGAGGGCGTGGTGATCATCTCGACCGGCTTCACGACCTCGGTCCTCCTGACAGGTTCGCCGTATCCCGCCGTCAGAGCGGTGGTCTCCGGCAGGAATGGCATCGTCAGGACCGGTTCCCAGCCGGAAGAGCTCTCGAACGTTCCGGCATCCGTTGCGGGGGAAGACCACCCGGGTATTTCGAACGTCGCGTCGTACTTCTCCCCGTCATAAATCTCCGCGAGCCTGATCGGTCCCTTGGCAACAGTCCAAGATCTGTCTGACCCAACGGTGACGGCGCGTCCGTCAGCAAGTTCAACTTCGAGCTGCACGATGAGGGCCGTGTGCGGGCCCCAGATGCTGCGGTACCCGCCTTCGAACCCGATGCGGCCGGAGAACCATCCCTCAGCGACGCGAACGCCGAGGCAGTGTCGGCCGCCGCCTTCTGACCGCAGCAGGTCTGTCACATCGTATGTTTGGTACTGTAGCCGGCCCTCGTAGGAGGTCCACCCGGGGGCCATGAAGTAATCCCCGACGCGCTGGCCGTTGATTTCGGCCTCGTAGACGCCCTGCGCCGTAACGTACAGCCGTGCGCGCGCAACCTCCCCGTCGAGGGCAAACTCCTTTCGGAATAGCTGCTCCGGGTCCGGACCTGAGGTGCCGGGCCCCCAGGGCGCAGCGACGCGCTCACAACGCCAGTCTGCGCGCTCGAGGAGGCCGATCTCAAGCTTGGAGGGCTCACTCCAGGCCGTGACTTGGTCATCTTCGCCCCAGACTCTGGCCCGAGCAGAGATGCGCTGACGAGATTGCAAGGGCTGCTCAAAGGGCCATGGGATTAGTACGGAGGCTGGCGAGGACAACTTGACGGACGTCGTGCGCGCCTCGGGCTCGCCTGGGACGTGTGAAGAGAGCTCAACCTCGTAAGCCTGCTGTCGGAAGTCACCCGGCGCGTTGACGATCTTCCATGACAGCCTGGGCTTCGTCTCGTGCACGCCTGTGGTGTTTTGGGGGTGGTAGTGCTCGAACTGGAGGTCGGTTACGGCCGCCATGCTGTGTTGCTACTTGGCTAATCAGCTTCGAGTGATCCGTTGGTATTCTGCAAAGGTATGACCTGGTCGTCTGTCACTGTTCTCTGTCTGTCCTGTTTGGGAATCAAATTGTATGTATGGTGGTTGGTCTCTTTCATTGGCACGGGCTGGGCTGCGCGGCCGGTCTATCACATTCAATCTCCCTGTGGACGTGCGGCCAACGACAGCATGCCGGTTTGGATGCCCGGCATGACCACTTTCGGGACAATTCAAAGCGATCCTCCCGGAGAAGAATTCAAGCTAGACGTAAGAAAATAGCCTGCTCTGTTCCCGAACTGAGGGGAAATGCCAGTGGCTATGTTGGGCCGGGTTGGTGAAGATCCACCCGTATTCGTACGTATTTCGTATTTATGCAACGGCGCCGATGCGGGGACGCCAACTCAACTAATCCCAACCCACGTCAGAAGAACTTTGAATCATCGTAGACTGCCGATCTGTGAATACGGGAGTTATCCGGACTGAAGGGGGGCCATCCTTGCCCCTGAGCAGATGCAGGAGTCTTCGGTAGATGGTCGGTCCCGAATAGCCGCGAGATACTCGGCCAGATGTCACGTATGACAGAACCAGGTCTGCTCAAATATTCAGTAGTAATTGTGACGATGTGACGAGAGAGCGCATCACTCAAACCCCAAACTGCACCAAGACAGCACAGGCAGAACCGAAACCATGTCGAACGAGGCGGCAATGTTCCAGGCCGGCGACCTGGTCGCGTACAGCGACACGACCGGCCACGACCTGCCCGTGGAGGAGCTCCGGCTGCCGGCCGACTTCGCCTGGGGCACGGCCACGGCGGCCTTCCAGATTGAGGGCGCCGTAGATCAGGACGGCAAGGGCAAGTCCATCTGGGACACGTACTCGCACCTCGAGCCGTCGCGGACCAACGGGCAGAACGCCGACGTGGCGTGCGATCACTTCAACCGCGTCCCGGAGGACATCGCCCTGATGAAGTCGCTCGGCGTTGACGTTTACCGCTTCTCAATCGCCTGGACGCGCATTATCCCTTTTGGTGGCCGGAACGACCCTATCAACGAGAAGGGTATCGCTTTCTACAGCGACCTTATTGATCAGCTCCTGACCAACGGCATCGAGCCCGTCGTCACGCTCTATCACTGGGACCTGCCGCAGGCACTCTACGACCGCTATGGGGGCTTCCTCAACACGGCCGAGTTCACGGCGGACTTTGTGAACTACGCGCGGCTGTGCTTCTCCCGCTTCGGAGACCGCGTGAGAAAGTGGGTGACGTACAACGAGCCCTACATCGTCTCCATCTTCGCCCACCACAACGGCGTCCTCGCCCCGGGGCGCTGCGCCGCCATGGGCGCCGACACCCGCACGGAGCCGTGGCGCGTCGGGCACACCCTCATCCTCTCGCACGCGGCGGCCATCAAGGCCTACGCGGCGGACTTCCAGCCCTCGCAGGGCGGCGTCATCTCCATCGTGCTCAACGGGCACTTCTACGAGCCCTGGGACGCCGACAGCGAGATTCACCGCGATGCGGCCCGCCGGCGTATGGAGTTCTACATCGGCTGGTTCGGCGACCCAGTGTTCCTGGGCGCGGACTACCCGGCGTCCATGAGGGCGTACCTCGGCGACCGGCTGCCCGAGTTCACGCCCGCGGAGCGGGAGCTCCTCCGCGAGACGGCCAAGATCAACGCCTTCTACGGGATGAACCACTACTCGACAAAGTACGCGCGCGCGCTGGACACGCCGCCGGCAGCTGACGACTGGACGGGCAACGTCGAGGAGCTGTCTGTGAACGCGCAGGGCGTCGAGGTCGGGCCGATGTCGGGAGTGCAGTGGCTGCGGCTCGCGCCCGAGGGCTTCCGGAAGCTGCTCAACTGGGTGTGGGAGCGGTATAAGCTTCCCGTAATCGTCACCGAGAACGGCTGCCCTTGTCCCGGAGAAGACGACGTGGCTGTTGCCGTTGACGACAAGTTCCGGCAGAGGTACTTTGGGCTGTACCTGGACGCCATCTCGCGCGCCATCTACGAGGACGGTGTCAAGGTTGAGGGGTACTACGCGTGGACTTTGATGGATAACTTTGGTGAGTTTGACGTTACTATTTATTGGGATCTACAGCTGACAGCATGTTGCAGAATGGTCTGCGGGCTACGGGCCTCGTTTTGGCATCGTGCACACCGACTTCAAGACGCAGAAGAGGACGCCCAAGAACTCGGCGTATTACCTGAGAGACTCGTTCCGTAGGCGCCGGGCTCAAAAGGCATGAGATGGACACGATTCTGATTTGAGCATAACAACAAGTATTAATTGAAACCAATGTCTCTGCGTATGTCTCTGTGAGGCACACATGCAACCTCAACTCGGTACCTAGTCCTACTCCAACGTCGTTTAAAGAGCACCGGAATGTAACAACGTAGAGAAAGCGGCACGGTTTCCTTTCCAGAGCCACCGACTCAGTCAACGATTCTCTGAGCGAATTTAGCCGTTCTTTCAGCTAGTCAAGATGTCAAGTCATCCCGCGTGTCCGGGATTGAGAACGGCACAGCCTATTACGCTGCTATCCTCGCAATAACCCATGTCCTATCCGTTTGACAGATTCGTCTGACCAGTTGAGGAATCCTGTTTCCTGAGAGTGTTTTCCCGATCCTCCCATGCAGAGGTTGTGCTCGGCAGGCCCATATTTCTTGCCAAGATGGTGGGAAAGGAGTTCTCTGAACGCGATCCCTGTCCTTGGTCGATGGCTGTGCAATAGCTCTCTGATCGACGTTTTCCAATATGGAAATCCCGTTCTGCTGTCCGAATCACGCGGATCGCCGGCAAGACGCAATTGATAGTTCCCGCGGCTCATGAGAGCTGGAGTCGCAGTACCCCGCATCTCATTTCGGACAAGATCTCGGTTTCCC
>WIGN01000649.1:0-11817 GCA_014235955.1 Colletotrichum sojae
CTAGTAATCTATTCGAGAACTGGTTTAAACCAACTCGATTTGCTAGGAAGAGCAATTACTCTGAGTCGACTGGTCTTTCAAACCCAGTTTAATACTTATAGTCTTTTAATTCTTTAATAAAAGGACTTTAAACTACTTTATAATGGAGAAAATCTCTCTACCTCGGCTTGCTGGTACTACCAACTACCAGGTCTGGTCTTTACGCTTTCAAGCCTTATTGGCTAGTAAAGAGATTATACTGGATCTTAATAAGCCTGTTGATGAGGTTAATAAAGACCCTAACAATAAGGTCTTAGGTTTTCTAAGACTTCTTTGCGAAGACGGCCCGTTAAGAGTTATAAAAGACTCTAAAACAGCCTCTGAAGCCTGGAAAAGCCTTGAGGATTTATACCAACCTAAGGGTTTTACGAACGAGTTTCTTACCTGTAAAGAGCTTTTCAACACTAGCCTCGAAGACTTTGAAGCTCTTGAAGATTATTTAAATAAGGTTAAAGAACTGACTGATAACCTCGCTTTAAACGACTTAGCTCTTCCTAACCAAGTTATTATAGCTTGGGTTTTGAACAGCTTAGACGAGTCTTACGAGGGTTTTATAACGAATGTTACTCAATCTTTGAGAAAGGACCCTAAATCCTATACTCTTGAGTCTCTATTCGCTAATTTGCTGGATGAGTCCAAGAGAAAATCCTCTAATAACTCTATACAGTTTACTAAAAATCAGCCTAATAAGTCAAAAAAGTCTTATAAAAAGACTAAAGGCAACTATTGCAAATATTGCAAGAAAACAGGGCACACAGACAATATTTGTGCTTATTTACACCCTGATAAGGCTCCCTATTGGTGGAAAAAGCCTAATAACGACTCTACTAAAGACGAAAGAAGAGTTAAAAAAGAGAAAAAGAGACAACAAGTCAGCTTTATAGTTAAAAACGACTATTCTGACTCTTCTGATTCGTCTGAAGAAGTTACAGTTACGTTAGACTGAACGAATATTGACTCTACTGTTACCTATATAGGACTCTGAAAGCGATATCGAGTTCGAAAACGTAAGAGTTACTCTTAATAACCCTAATACTGAATTAATAACTAATAATAATATGTCACTAGGTCATAAAATAAAACAGTTAGACAGAAGACCTGTTAACTTTTCTACTTATTATAATAATAAACAACTGTTTTGTTTAGACTCTGCTGCAACTATTCATGTGACTAATAATCTTTCTTTACTAAATAATATTCAGAAAATTAAACTAAAATAATTGAGGAAAAGCAAACCAGCTTTTTGCTAATAAAACGGTAATTTAATAATCACCTTTAATAATCAACCTTTTGAAATTAATAATATTCACTATATACCTGAATTAGAATTAAACCTACTACTACTAGGTCAAGCTAAGCTTACTAAGATTTGGATAGCCTCTATTTGCTATGATAAACCAATACTATATAATATAATAACAGATCAGGTATTACTAATTGGTTTTAAAAGAAATAATCTCTACTTTTTTAATATTAATATTAATAATACTGAAGTTCTAAATACTCTAAAAGAGGGGCTTATAACCCAGAATCAAACCCTAGATTCTAAAGTTAACTTAATAAGGGTATGGCATAACCGATTGGGCCATATAGGCTCTGATTCTTTAATTAATATACTAAGTCAATCAAATATTACATTTCATAAAGACGCAGTTAACGAGTTCTATAACCTTCCCAGCGAACCTTATCTTAAAGGCAAATTTTGTAAGGAACGGTACAGCCCACCGCTCGCCCAAAAGGTCAGATAACCAAGCTATCGGCAGATAGCTTAGTTATGGCTGTATAGTGCTGTGACATCGGCTAGTCTCCGGCTCTCTGGCTCACGGCTGCGCACGACCGTCACAAATTTACTAATAAAATTAATAATAAAATCGGATAAATTTAATAAAGAATATCCTTATTTATATAAAATTGCCTCAGATTTATGTGGGCCAATTACACCTAAAACTTATGATAACTATAGATGGTTTATACTATTTATAGATAAAAAGACCCGTTTTGTATGGAATAAATTACTTAAAACTAAGGATTCTGAAGAAGTAACTAAAGCTTTTGAAGAATTTAAATCTTTAGCTGAAAATAGAACTAATAATAATAAAATAGGAGAATTTGATACAGATGGGGGTAAAGAATTCTCAAAAAAACGTATAAAAACTGTTTATTTAAACAATGTGATAATTCACAATGTAAAACCCCCTTATACGCATGAACGTAATGATATAATCGAGCGTATAATAAGAAATATAATTAATAAAGTAAGGGCTATGCTATTATTAGCTAATGCACCTTTTTATTTATGGAGAGAAGCTCTATTAGCAGCTATCTATATATATAATAGAACTCCTCATAGAGCATTACAATTTAAAACCCCCTATGAACTAAAAAATAACGAAATTCCTAATATTGATAATATTAAAATATGGGGTAGTATATGCTACTATAAGAATAAAGACCCTAAGCTTAAAAAGCTCGATAATAGAGCTAAGAAGGGTATTATTTTAAACTATGGCTCTAATGCCTATAGAATATGGAACCTAAAAGATAATAAGTCTCTTTGGTCTCGAGATGTTAAATTCTTTGAAAACATATTTATAAATAATAATAATAATAATCAACTATCTATACTAAGTAATAACTTAAAACATCCACAACTTAGTATAAAAACAAGCGGAGACCGACTTCAAAATGATAGTAACTTTGAAGTAGACTTGGATTTATTTAATAATAATAATAACAATATAATTAGTAATAATAACTCTAAATTAATTATAGAAATCTCCTATATTAATAAAGAGATCCGGGAAAGCTATAGTTGGGTTAATGAACAAGAAAGCGCTTTATTTACTATAAAAGATTGCCCAGCTTTATCTAATATATCCGCTGTAAATAGCTCAAAGGATAAAATTTCTTATATACTAAGTATTAATAATCTTTCAGAACCTACTACCTTTAATCAGGTATTACAATCTAATAATATTAAAGATTGGATCCAATCTATGAAAGAAGAAATAAATATAGTTGAAAAACAAATACTTGGAGTATAATTAAAAGACCTAATAATATTAAGCCTTTAGGAGGCAGATGGGTTTATAAAGAAGACATTAATAATGATAATAATAACGTAGTTGATAAGCGAGTGAGACAGACAAGCGAGTGAGACACGGCTTATCGCTTATCAACTACGTTACTAAATCTGAAAAACCTATTAAATATAAAGCCCGTTGGGTAGTACAAGGATTTAATCAACATATAGATATAGATTACCTAGAAACGTTTAGTACTACCTGTAGGCCTGAATCCTACAGATTACTATTTTTAATAGCAATTCAAAATACTTGGGATATTAAACAATATGACGTAACTAGTGCGTTTCTACACGCCGATATTGACAAACAATTATACGTTAATTTACCCATTGGTTTTCTATAAAACATAATTATAATAATCTAGATTTTAATAAAAACTATAAACATAATAATGAAAATCTAGTTTGTAAACTCAACAAAGCCTTATATGGTTTGAAACAAAGTCCTAGACTTTGGTATAAGCATTTAAAAGAAATATTAATAAAAGAAGGGTTTATAACCTCTCCTTACGATGAGGCTGTATTTATACTTAATAAAAACGGAGCTAAGGCTATATTAGCCTGCCATGTGGATGATACACTTGCTGTCACTCCGAGCGAGGAAATAATTAATAATATATTTGAAAATATATCTAAAAAGATTAAAATAAAATCTTTAGGGGTACCCAATACCTTCTTAGGTGTTGAAATTGAGATCGATAGGTCTAAAAAGACACTATTTCTTCATCAAACAGAATATACTAAAAAACTATTAATTAAATATAATAAAACTAATTTATATGGGCATTTAACGCCTATTAATCCTAATATAAAATTAGTAGAAAGTAAAGATAAAGCTACTAAAGAACAAATAAATCAGTTCCAGCAAGAAATTGATTCTTTGATATATCTAGCCTTAAAAACTAGTGCAGATATAACCTTTACAGTTGTGTTATTAGCTCGTTATATGAGTAATCCTTCAAAAGAGCATTTTATAGCTCTGGATTGGCTCTGGGGCTATATTAATAAATTCCCTAATTTAGGAATACTATATAACTGTTTAGTAAAACTTAAAATCATAGGATTTTCAGACTCTAATTGGGCTGGAGATCTAAATAATAGGAAATCCACTTCAGGGTATTTATTTTGCCTAGGATTTTATAATATAATAAGCTGAAATACTATGAAGCAAAAAACAGTAGCTCTCTCTACTTGTGAAGCTGAATATATGGCTCTTACAGAAGCTATTAAAGAGGCTATATACTTCTATAACTCTTATAATTATATATTTGATCTATTAGATTTTGAAAAACTGGATAAACCTATAGTTAATTGATATATAATGAGCTTTATAATACTTTAACTATTTTATAAAGTTTTATAATTTTAAAGTTAACTATATTTTTACTATAATTTTACTAAGTAATAAGTTATTAATAGGTTAGTTTTAAAAAAGTTTATATTAAAAGTTATATTATTCTATAATAACAAAAGTTTTAATACTGATTTTGATAATAGTTATATATAGTTAACTATATATATATAATAATAATAATATTACTTAATTACTAACTCAGGTCTTCTAAATAAATCTGGTTTTTAATATATACATATAGCTAAAAGCTATAGAGCTAAAAACCCCAGTAATTTATTTATTCCTATTCTAGTATTAGGAGTGTAGTCAGCACACCCTTCCTCGTATTGCCACGCCACTTACGCCCGTGCCCTACCGCATCTATCGAGCGCTCCGTTACAGAACGTAGTAGCCGCAGGGGGCCGAAGCAGCAGCACGCTCAGCATAGTATTCACTCGCATAAAAATGAACTCGCTGATTTATTAGTACTCAGTTTGACAATTGTTGTCTTGCGGCAGTGTAGTATGGGGCATCACACCGTTCATATTATCTCTATTTGCAGTGCCAAACAAATATGTGTGTTTACCAACAACCCACTGGGCCAGGGGGCAAGGCACGGCGACGAAGTTCCTACCGTTGATCGTATGTCACTTGGCAAGAAAGCTCTGAAATGCAGACTGGTCTATAACAACGTTCCCAACCGCACGTAGTCGCTTACGGCCTGCCTTTTGTTTCTCCAACAATTTCTTGCGGCGCGTGATATCACTGGCATGTAGTTTTGCGAGCACGTCCTTCCTGAACGGCTTGATAGTTTCGCGGGCAACGATTCGTTTGCCGGCAATTGCCTGGATGACGATTTCTGGGTGAAGATTGGATTAGTACAACCCACTTTGCTGGTAATTTTCGGGTGCATGCTTACCAAACATCTGTCGGTCGACATGGTCCTTGAACTTTGTCACCCACTGTCGACCAAGGCGCTCGGCCTGGGAGGTGTGAATAACGCGACAAATTGCATCGACAGGCTCCTTGTTAACGAGTAATTGAAGCTTCGTAAGGTGGCTGGACCGCCAACCAGATTCCTCATAGTCCAAACTTGCGTACCCCTTGCTAATCCCGATATCAGCCTGGTACGTTAGGAGCTTGAATTGGTTGAGAAACTCACGTTACGCCCTTCAATTTACCGAAAAGGTCGTCGACCAGCTGAGCAGCAGGTATGTCATACTTCAGAATAACTTGCGTTGCGTGAAAGAACTCCAGACTTCTCTGCTCGCCGCGCTGGCTTTCACACAATTCTATCACGCGCCCCAAGTATTCTTCTGGGAGCGTGATCGTGGCAGTCACAAAGCTGACACGTCATCAGCGGAATATCTTAGAAAAGGGGTGGGTTAAGGTTGATTTGAAAACATACGGCTCGTATGCAGTCGCGCCACGCATGCGGTGCTCGTCCTGGCTGGGGAATTCGGCCGGATTCTGATATACCGTCTCAGACCCATCGGCCCACACCACCTTGGTCGGCACGGTTGGGTCAGTAATAATGATACTGGCCCCGTGTTCCTGCCTAAGCCGATCCTGGAAGACTGAACAATGCAAGCTACCGAGGAAGCCCAAGCGCCAACCGGCCCCCAATGCTTCAGAATAGTCCTTCTGCAGTGTGACACTGCGGTCGTTGAGGACGAGTTGGCTAATGCTGTCTGCAAGACGCGTGTAATCACTCTGATCAGTGGGAAAGGCTGCGACGAACACCATGGGTTTGGGCTCCTCGAACCCAGGGTATGGTTGCACGACGTCCTCCATCCCGACGGTTGTGAAAGTATCGCCTAGCTTTGCGTCCTGTATTCGTTTCATGCCAGGATTGAAGTAGATGTAACCAACCTGACCAGCTCTTAAAACAGTTTGTGGAATAGGATTTGGATATTGGATGCCAACCTCACCAACGGTGTACCGATGACCAGTAGCAAAGGAGACGAGACTGTCGCCGGCCTTGACCTGTCCATCGAAGACACGAACCAGTAGAATAACGCCACGGAAGTTATCGTACCAGGAATCCACCAGGAGAATACGTAGAGGATTGAACACTTCGCCGACGGGAGAAGGTATCTGCTCCACCACAGCTGGTAGGATGTTCGCGACGTTTCTGCCAGTCTTTGCAGAGACCAAGACTGCTGCAGAGGGGTCCAGCTCGAAAGAAGATTGCATCTGCTCGAGCACTCGAGGAACGTCCGCGGAGGGCATGTCGATCTTATTAACGACAGGAATGAGGGCTAGATCTTGAGCAAAGGCTAGATGGAAGTTGGACACGGTCTGAGCTTGTATACCCTGGCTAGCATCGACAAGCAGCAGAGCACCACCGCAACTAGCGTACGACCGTGTCACCTCCGCGCGAAAGTCCACATGCCCTGGGGTATCTACCAAGTGCAACAGGTAGTCATCGCCCTTGTAATTGTAGATCATCGTGCAGGTCTGCGCTTTGACCGTGATACCTCGTTCGCGTTCCACGTCCAGCTTGTCCTGAGAGTAGGGTGAGGGTTGTGTTCAGCACGGCCTGTTTGGTAAGAAAACTGTGCGCGTAGCGGCTTACTAGAATTTGCTTGTTTGCATCGCTGGCAGAAATTGTGCCCGTAATCTCCAAAAGGCGATCACTAAGAGTGCTCTTGCCATGGTCGATATGAGCCACAATACAGAAGTTGCGGTACCGTTCGATGGGGATGGCCAAAATGCGCTCCTCCAGAGCTGAGCGTGAGTTCACGGCGGTTCTCGCAAAAGTCGGTGCACCGCAGTGAAACGCAACAATCCTATCTTGTCTCCAGAGCGAGAGGCGAAGTTGTGGTTGCCGCAGGATTCGCGTCGTCCGGGTATAGACTCGACTTGGGCCGCAGGATGGTGCTGAAAAAGACCGTTGAAATTGGCGAGCCACACGAAAGGAATGGGCGCGCACAAAGCACGCGCTTTCCGCCGGAGAGGGGAGGCCGCGCATCAAGATCTGTTTGGCATTGAGCGAACACAACGTCAGTCTCCGAACAGCATAGGTAGAGACTACATCAAGAACGTTTCTTAAATAAAAGAAAGTAAGTACTTAGAAACTTAGTAATATAACTCTTTACTATTTTCCCTATAATAATTACTAATAAAAACATCATTATTAGTATTAGTATTAGTATTAGTTGGTTTTTTTGGAATAATAGAATTCTAAAGTTCTTAGTTTATTATACCTACTATTCTAAATCCCGTAATAATAGTGTAACTTATGCGAGGACCCACTCGCTTCCCCGCTTGATAAACTTATCCAAGAGCATGCTGAGATCAAACAATACAAAGCGGCAAATAAAGAAGCCGAAAAACTCCGCAGCATGTCGAGTACAAAGTTCCAGACCGACTTGGGTCTTATCTGCATGCCTGAGTCCAGGGTCTTCGACCTGGCGAGCTATTTGATCTAGCCAATCATGCTGAGTCAGTGGGCGGCTGTTACCGATGCCATGACGTGGCCCACAGCAAGCGGAATGAGAAGCCTTACCGATTGTCTGGGCGGCATCGAACAAACGAGCTAACGATCCCATGTAGTTTGCATTTGGCCCAGTAAACTGCGTGTTGCTGGGGTCTCGTTTAGTCGGGCGACTTGTTGGATGGTCCGTCATTGGCAAAGTCTCAAGTCCCGGAGACTCCTTGCTACCGTCCATTCCGTTGCCCTTGACACTGAAGGAGGTATTCAGTCCAGCCGCTGAGCCTTTCGACCGCAATCTGCGCCAGGAGAAGGACGAAGACTTGCCCGATACACTCGCAGACCGTGGTACATTGATGGCGGCTTCAATTTCGGCCGAGTTGGATGCGTCTCGGAAGAGCATAGTTGAGCTCTGCACGCCGACGTCAGTCCCGAGTTTTCGGGTCAAACTAGCCTGAACCTGTTCCAGGACTCCCTCTAGCGATTGCATCTCCTCAAGCACAGCATCCGCGTCACATGTATCGACCCTAGCCAGCTTAAGGAGTGCCGCCGTGAGGTAGTCGCACGTTGCCACTTTGTCCTCCACGTTCCGGATCTTGACCCCCTTTACTTTCCACACATCCCTCGGAACAAAAAGCTTGTTGCTTAAGTAGCCTCCTCGGGGATGCGCAAGCGTTTGATACAAGCATCGCATAAGCCAGAACGGCCTTAAAAGATAGTCGGTCGGGCACGGCTCCAAGGGCGATGGGACATCAACCTGCAGTGGGTTTGGCGATCCTGGACTCTGCGGCGAGTGAAGTGCATCGTCGAAGAGATAAAGCCCCCCAGCGGAACCAGACGCGAATTTATCTCTAAAAGCCGCCGTCAAAGGGGTTGGCAACGTCGGCATCGCAGGGTGCCTGCCACTGATACCAAACCCGGTGCTTAACGGAGTTCCAGGAGAAAGGTCAGAGGCATCATCCAAGTTCGACACCGACATATTCCGGTTCTTCACACTTCTCAAACTCGATGATGAAAAGTTCTTCCTCAACGGAGGCCGGGTAAATGGAGAACCTGAGTGGCCTGTAGAGTCTTCGCTATCTCTACTCTGAGAGGGCCCCGGCGGAGGTGTTGGGGGAACTGGTTGTGTTGGGCTTATGCCTTCGGGAGGGGAATGCGGCCGTGTCATCGGCCCGTTGACGTTGACTGGGACCAACGAACTTCGGCGGTAAAGGCCTAAATCGTACCCGTTTTCCGTGTCTCGAGCAACACTATAACGTCGCCCAGGATCGCTGAATTTCGAGAGCTTGCTCGTCTCGATTTTGAGCTGCTTGGGGTTCTGTCCCGACATTCGCCTGCTTCGTACAGTCTGCCCGGATCCAGACGACACCCCTGGGAATGACGTCTGGTTTGGTACGTCTGGCAAGGATTGGATCGGAGGAGGCGCCGCCGGGCTTCCGGCTCTGGGAAAATTCGATGCAGGCAGGCCATCTATCGGCGATGACGACGCATCGTCACCTACTATGTTGTCTGCCACGGAGAGTTGCCAGGCGTCCTGTGCAAGATCGCTAGAGCCAGAGTTGCGCGTGGTAGCTCGGCGAGAGGTACGATTGAAGGCAAAGTCATTAATGGAATAACCACGCGTCATTTCCTCCAATATGCGCTCTTCCTCGTCAGATGATCCGTCGTCATAAAAATCTTCTTGCGCGACCTTCATGTCGTATGGTTGCTGCCCATGCATTTGGCGTTCTCTCACGTTGGCCTGCTCGTGGGCCTCTCTCTCGGTTTGCCGGACACGTTCCTTTGCAAGCTCCACCTTCCGCAAGGCTTTGGCAACGATCTGGTCATCCGACCCATACGTCTCCGGGTCTGAAAAGCCCATCGGCTCGTAACCATCATCGTACGCCGCTTCGACAGCCGCATCTAGCGCGGCGTCAAACTCGGCTTCCATGGCGCCATTCCCACTCGGATTACGGTCACCTTTCCGCCTGGTGTTCATCGAAGATGGCCGGGAGTGGACAGAAGACGTCGTTGAGCCTCCGGACTCATCAATGGGGTCTAACCAAGAGTTGGACTCCCGACTCGAGTCCCGAAAATGATTGGGCATTGAACCACCACGTGCCGCAGGTAGCGAGAAGTCTGACTTGACTGGTCCATCGGGACTGCCTTGACCATCCCGTGGAGGAGATGGTCTGCGCGGGGAGAGAGAACGCGGTGGTTCATCGGTAGGTATCTGAAAAATAAGATGGTCGTCAGATGTGCGCTCTCGAAGAAGCGAGCGCGAGAATGAGGACTGCAGTGAGTACTGCTCGGGGTTTCTTGTTGGGGCGCTCTTGGACTGCTCGACTAGCCCCTGAATCCGTGATGTAGACAGATCGGAGCTGCTGTTACTTGGCGAGCTTCGGCTTCCGTCTTTAGATATTCCGGTTAGGGCCGTTGTTTCAATCCCGGCTCGGCCCTCAAAATCATCCTCGTCGCCGAATTGCAAACTAGGATTCAACCGCAAGCCTAGGCTCTCGGGTCTGGCTGGAAGGGCTTTGCCCTCGGAAGACTGGAGGGGTGCTATTTGGTCCAGTTCGTCGATACGGCTAGTGTACGTTCGGCGCTGGCAGGCAATCAGCTGCGGATTCTTTGTGCAGGCCGAGGACGTTCTACTCACAATTGCCTCAAGCTTTCTCCTATCTTCCTCAGTCGACGTTCTGGCGAGAACCTGCTGCAGTAGTTCGCAGGCTTCAGCATATGATTGCCTGGCGCCCTCAAAGTTCTGTGCATTGTCAAGCTGGACAGCAGTATTCGCTTTCTGGAGCGCTCGGGAGAGCATAGCCTTCTGGGAAGGGGCTTTGTTGCCTCTATCGCGACCCCTCGACGCCGTCGTATCGGTGCTCCCTTTTGTTGCCTGTGACCGGTTTCGAGTATGGCCCCTGGTATCGTAAGCGCCTCCATGACGGTCAGGCGGCATCATTGCACGATATGGGAGGTGTAGGCCCGGTTCCGCTGATGCACTCCGGTCCTGCCCAGAGAATGCATCCCAGCCTTGGTTATAACGAGAAATGTTGCTAGTCTCGGCGGCTGCAAACGCACCTGATGGTGCGGGCAAGTTATTCCTAATGTTCACCGTTTCGGTGGCAAGAGCGAATATAAATTGATCAGGCGCAAAGACCGTAGACAGCCCGCCTCCCCAGGCTGGAACTGGCAGCGAATACCCGCACAGGTTACTGCCGACACTGAATGGATTCCGAGAAGGCTCACCAGGGTTGGAACGCCAACGAATCTGTGATGCTCTTTGCGGAGACTATGTCGCTTGTAGGGCGGCAGTGTCTGTACTCATCCGGCGGAGGTGAGTAACAGGTGCGCGATGGCTCGGGCCAGATGCTTGACTCGAGGCGTAGACGTGGACCAGCTATTGAGGTTGCGGATCCCCTCGTGTGAGAGCCCAGGTCTGTTGTACGAGAATGTGACAGTGGCGATTTTATGTGCAAGCAAGTGTTGTAATCTACAGGAGGTTTGTGTGAGACTTTGTTGTTACAATGAGAGCTGGGCAGTCAAGAATTGCGAAGGACTGGGCGAGGATAGTTTGAATAACGGCGTTCAGGGGGGTGGTGACGCCTTTCGCAAAGACTCGTGCCTGTGTCGAGACGAGAACCAAGCGGGGATGAGACCGGAGCCTGCGGTCGGTCGGTCAGGACGTGTGAGCGTCGGAAAACGAGGGGCAACAGACAGATATTTCATCCGTTTTGCTCCGTCTGTCGGTGTCGGACAGTCTGTGCTGCTTCTTGAACCGGGCCTGCAGTTAGAGCGGCGACAGTTACTACGTGTGTTGCAGCGGGTGTTTCCTGCGGCGAAGCTGTGTTAGAAGACTGTTGTGTGTCAACATTCTCGACGAAGAAATTGACAGTGGCTTTAGTGTTGTTAACAACGCCTGCTGGTCCGCTGGCGAGATTGTCA
>WIGN01000651.1:0-11743 GCA_014235955.1 Colletotrichum sojae
GAAGTGGTGATGGCTTCCCTTTGCTTGGTTGACTCATATTCCTTGCTGAAAGCTCTGCACTTACGGGGCCGCTGGTCTTGCGACGGAGAAGCGTATGAACTGTTGCATGGGCGAGTACTACTCTTCTTAGTCAAGGAGATTTCTACTTATACAAGAACGCCATTTTACTTGTTGGCAGCACAGAAGCCCAGTCTTTCGGCCAACCATTCTCAAATGTCGAATTGTCCCGAAATAGACTCTAGCAGACTGATTCCGGAAGACGGATAACACAGCGTCGCCTGAATTACCTACGACCTGGGAGAAAGTGAAAGAGTTGAAGCTAGTGATTTGCTAAATTTATCAAACTTGACCGCGGCTCATTGCTATTGTGTGACACTGAAGGCAGGTTTAGAACAAAATCGACTTCCTGCCACGAACGTCAACTGACTTTGGTATCGTGAATAGCAGGTTCGATCAACTTCTTGGAGGTTGTTCGTGAGGATCAGGTGTCTGTTGACGTGGAGGGTGAAGGGACGCGGCACGTGGGTTGTTGGTTCAGATATAGACTGGCCGGTGTCACACTGGCTTGAGCTCAATGCATGTCCGGCCCAGACGGCAAGCAACAACTCGGTGCTCCGATTTGGCCCTCGTGATTCTTCCACGCATAGTTTATAAATGTGAATCGTACGATCTAAAGGTGGCTGAACGGCCAACTGAAGGATATGAATTATTGGTGTTCTACAAAGGCAACTCTCAAGGAGACGGATGAGGTTCACCCATTATTGAACGCCATATAAGATGTACGCAGTGACGATACTTTGATAAAAATCAACCGAAATATTGAATGTGAGTTACAACTGATGCTCCGTTAGTTACACGTATGGGAGTGGGCGGGCGCTTTGGAGGCCTGGAATCCCGCCACCGAGAGGCGAGCAACGTATACGATTACGCAGGGGGGTTGCTTGATATGCTGCGTGATCAATGACAAGTCCGGTGTTGACGAGAGCCCCTGTGCCGGAAGGCAACCGCAAAACATTAGTTGCAGATTAAGACCTCGCAGTAAACACATTTATCGGCATATTCAGTGGGACAAAAACTTTCTTTTCGGGTGTAAGGCGATTTTCTGATAGTAATTTGATTATTTGGTGCTAAATCGAATGTTCGACCCACAAAGTACCTGAAGGCAGAGAGGAAGTAAGTGGTAGGCTAATTAAGTGAGAGTCAGAATGGGTGAGAACCGAACTGCGTGATGCAGCAAAGCCAGCAGCGTACCCAAATCCTCTGAGATGTCTTCGTGAGTCAGGGCGCTTTCCATGGTTTCTCTAACCATAATTTCACACATCTTCCATCAGAATGCAGTTTCCACCATTGTAGCCAAGGCGGACTTCCCTATGTTTGTCATTCCAGTCAGTTGAGCCCCAGACGGGAAGAGTAGGCAATTCAACATACATTTCGGCGCTGGTATTGATGCTATTGTTCCCCACACAGCGTGGGGGAAAGAACACCAAGAATGGATGAAACCGGTCTCCAGAACCTCGTATGTACAGCTGGACACCCGGCATTACCACCTCTCTGACCTCCCCCTCTTCCGGTCCTATACGAGAGCTGAGAGGCGTGCTTATGATGACAGATTTGACACGTGTAAAGCGTGCCAGAAGATCTTTCAAGTCGTCCAACCCGAACTGTTTGATGCCACGGAACTTGACGCTTTCCCGCTCGAAGGTCGTAAAGGATCGTGAAGAAATCCACATCTTCAAGCTTTGCAGGTTCTCGAACTGATCGAGCCGCAGCCAGTGAAAGTCGTAGACTTCGTGGCGTTGTGGAATGCCGGGAAGGTCGTGTTTGGCGCACGAAAGAGTGAGCGGGAAGTGAGGCTCAAGAGAGAGTTCCACGTGGCGGGCGTATCTGAAGAAGGCCGGAGGAGCTGTGCTGTTGTGATATGGTTTCCACTCTGGAGGTAGGTAACAGGGACCGCCGAGGAGCTTTTCAATGGCGCGCAAGTCGGTAAAGATAAACGTCGTGGAACTGTAAATTGACTGCAGGGACTCTTCTGACCTGGTCTCTTCAGCAACGTCAGACATGGCCAGGATCAAGACAACTCACAGAAGTCTGCACGAAAGCAACATTGGAATATATGGGCTTGACCAAGAGATGTCCCCATCCCCTTCCGCGGTCTTATTCCAACAGTTGCCTCCAGTCGTGAATGTACCCACTGCTTTAATGCCGTATTTATCGTGCGCAAGCTCGCCGCAGAGCCAACGGTTCATCCATTGGGACTGCAATCGTCTAAAGTAAGGCGTTTTGGTGTCGGAGCGATCGGGAAAGATGTCTTGGCCCAGGGGAACGCCGATCCGGGCCCTCAACTCTTCAAGCTCCTCCTGGAGCCCGTCTCAGACCTCAAACTCGATGGCACATGGCCAATGGCAGAACTGGAAGTTCCTCGGCATGCCGGGGCGTACCGAATCCCCGTGGTACAGGATATGCTGGCGTAAGCCATAAGAGCGCCACAGCTCGAGGTAGATGGCTTCGCGAATCTCGCGTGGCAGGCGGTTGATGAAGGCCGACTCGGTCTGGGGGTTCGCGCTCATGATGACTACGGGACTGATCAGAGGTCTTGTTCCTCTTCGACGTGGGAAAGTCGTGCTGCGAGATTTCGGCGTGTTAAAATAACCACTGAGGCGACAAACACGACAACGAATGATCCAGCTGCGACGCGTGAATATCGGGTATGGATAATCCAAACCGCTAGAGCCGATGCTAAAATTAGCAATGGTCGTGGCATTTGTGCTTTGGGACTGTGAAGTTGGCGTTGCGCTTCGCCTTAAGTAGATGTTTGCGTTACACAGCAGAGCAATGGACAGCACATACTTGCTGACAGAACCTGCGAGTCATTCATCAACCCAAGGTTTGATGCTGCCTCAATACTACGATAAGCCTGGGCCAGCATCGACACAGGGCACCGACTATGCTTAGAAGCATACAACTTAAAGGCACGGATCGGCCACGTAGGCCAATTCTCTCTTTTAGACAGACATCTCAATACATTCACTTGTGCCTATATGATGCTTCCACTGGCTAGACTGACTATCCGTCACTTGCCTTGGCGGCGGAAAACGATTCAACCTATGGATAAGCTGTAGTGTTTCTTGACGACGAAAGGCGAAATCCGCCAATGATTTGGTACCTTTTCGAGGTTCACGGTGAGCGTGCCAGAAACTTGCGCCAGCCTGTTTGGTTTCGTGACCCTAGCCCCGCAACGCCGAGAGGATGATGTGGCACCGATAAACACAGTTGCAGCTACTTCGCTTTAATTCGACAGAATTGAAGAGCTGAGACAACACGCCTCTCCTAATAGTCGTGGTCTCCGATATCCCCGGAGCCTTGGGTTGGGACCATCAAGATCGGACAGTCTGATGTTGGGCTGCTTCAACTTCACCACAAATCGAATGGTGAGCAATTGAATTGACACGACGAGAATCGCACTTTCCGAAAAAGAGTAGGTGGGACCCGGGTCCTTTTGGTACCGTATTCCTGGCCAGACTGGCGCTAAGTACCTCTGCACAGGCAACTCGACGTGGACAGCCCAGGGGAAGATTGATATCAATACTATTTGTTTTCATTGGCGGCTTGACATTCTCCTTGACCGTTGATATCTTTCTACCTTGAATCTTCTGTTAATCGATTAGCTTCAAGTACCCTCCAAAAGGCTCCCTCATTTACCTAAACACTGGTCATAATCATTTACTGGCGTGGCCGATGTCCGCTCCCCACGCGGAGCCTGGTGGCTTCAAACACGGCAACAATATTAACGAATGTATTTGTTAAGGTTTAGCGCACCTCAAATTCGAGAGTCACTGAAGTGCAAATGTGCTTGTTGGTATTTGATGTTGATGCTTATTAAACACTATCTGTTGTTCGTCTGCGGCACGAAGGCCGGGCTTCTCTGCCCGAGCAACTACCGCAAGAATATTCTGCTGGAATGCTGCCACCTATGGCTGATCTCGAAGTTTTGTCCCAAGCTGCGAATTCCGGCTGATATTCTCGCCACGGCGCATCCAAAGTCCCTTGGTGTAAGTCCATTTCTTTTCTTGGTTCTTGCTTACGCCTGTTCCCTCACTGTCTCTTGACCTCGATGGTGAACTTGCCGAGCTGCGTCTCAACCACGACAGTCTCGCCGTCGGCGAGGGAGATGTTGTCGAACTTGTCGGTGACGTCGACGGCGTTCTCGTCGGGCACGCGGCCGAGGCCGCCGCAGTAGGCGCCGAGGGAGTACCGCAGGCCGTCGGCGGACTTGTCGCGGACAAAGATGGGCTCGAAGAAATAGCCGGGGATGGTGCCCTTGGCGCTGAGGACGAGCTGGCTGGCGGACGTGATGTAAGAGGCCGTGATGCCGGAGGCGGGGATGGGGACCAGGGGAGGCGTCATGTTGTTGATTGTTGAGTTGGTTTGAAGGGTACTTGTGTGTGTGTTGGCTGGATAGGCGATGGGTTGAACGATGATGTGTTTCGATTGTTTCGATTCAAGGGGTGAGGTTGCAGCTTTATATACTTGTCCCTCCCGTGTGGCGGCTCCGCCCCCAAAGGCCCGTGCCGTTCTGAGCCTCTCGCGATGCTTCTTAGAATAGGGTCTCGTGCGCTAACCAAAGAATGGTTTTAGCCGGAAAACTCCACAGTTGCCCTTGCGGCTGGCTGCCTCCTAGGGGGGTGGTTAGGCGAAGCCATGACTCAGGCCGGATCGCGTTTAATAGTGGGCGGCGGAATACGCAGCGGCGCGAAACTCAGCCGCGCGCGTTCCGTGTGAAGCGCGGCACTATAAAGGCTGTAGATCTCTCTGTTCCGCGGAGACTTTGATTTTAGAGAGGTCGCTAAAGAGCCTAGCGTGTCTTGAAAGAATCAAATCGTGGAGCGTCCAGGTTGGAGCAACCCGCTCAAAGCAAGCATCACACGTGTCAACAGAGGATCGACTTGACTAAGACCACATATTGAGAAACACAAAACGCCAAATCAATTTTCATCAATACGACAGACTACTGATGCCGTACCTAGCCAACTACCAAAAGGACAACTATGCCCCTTTGACTAAAGCCTTCTCCACCCTCCTCCCGACGGTCGTGCTCCAACCGTCAATCTTCTTGTTCCACAGGTTCGTCAGATACAACGTCACGCTCATCAAGATGACCCAACCGATCAAGTAGCCCTGAAACCGACCAAAACTCTCGAACAGGCGCGGCATGAGCCAGAACCCGAGACTGTGCAGGACGGGCCCATGAACGAGATACAGCGAGAAGCTGACGCGGCCGAGGTACTGCGGCAACCGACCTTCAAGAAGACGCACGAGTACCGGGCTGCGCAGGATGCAGGGGAGCAGCAGCACGGCGCCCGTGGACTGGTAGAACATCCAGCCGGAGAGGGGGATGTAGTACCGCGGCACGAGCGAGGAGAGAAGCACGAAGCCCGGCGTCCACTCGGCGGCCGCATCCGGGTATGAGAGGAGATAGAGCGCGAGGATCATCAGGGTCCAGCGCGCTGGCGTCGAGGACAGGACCGCCTCCAGGGGGCCGCGGCGGCCTCCTCGGAGATCTTTACGCCCCGGGTGGCCCAGCGAGGTCTCATCGGCGTCGGCCCGGCGAATGTCCATCTCGGAGAGCACCGTGCCGCCCATGAAGGCAGCCACGTCCCACCGGCCAAAGATCAAACTGTAAAGGGAAAGGAAGCCACCGATAGCGAGGCGCCATTTCGCCCGGATGGCGGCTGTGCCGAGGAGGAAGAGGTAGATGAACATGGAGCCGCGGAGCTCCATCGGGATGGTGAAGGTGTGCGGGTCGTAGCGGGTGTGGTAGTGGCCGAAGTTGAAGGGGTTCGCCCACTCGGCGTACACGCGCGTGAAGTTCTTGAGGGCGTACGTCATGTTGTCGTGGATGATGGGGTGCTCCTCCCAGGAGCCGCCCATCTGGACCCAGGTGATGTTGTGCGTCTTGGTCGCGTTCTTGGCGTTTTGGTCCAGCTCTGCTGCCAACGCCGCCGCGTGCTCGTCGGTCGAGGGCTTGTGCTTGCCCCAGAGCTTGTCCAGGTGGCCGCCGCCGCCGCCGCTGCCTCCGGCCTTCTTCTCCTCGCGGGGATGCTGGGGCTTGGCGGTGGGTGAACTTGCTGCTGCCGTGCTGGTGGCATTGGCCGACGTCTCGTTCGCCTTCTTGATCTCCGCCTCCAGCTCGTCTACGAAGGTGTAGAGCATGGCGGGCATGAAGAGCTGCGACGTGCGGTTCAGGCAGAGATGGTCCGTCGGCGCCTGGGTCATGTTGGTGATGTTACCGAGGGTCAGCGGCGTCTGTAGGTGGAGGTATCCCGCGACGCCCTTTGCGCCGGCGACAGCGTACGTCCCATTGACGCACGAGTCCCCAATCTGCGGGTGAGCGTAGGTGACGGTCGCGTTGATGTAGGCCGAGTCGGGCCCCTTGTAGATGGCGAACTCGGACTTGAAGGCGCCGAGCTGGGCGAGCACGGCGACGATGAACATACTAATCGTGGGTGGGATGTAGAGCCGGAAGACACGGCGCAGGACGGACGACGCGAGGCTCTTGTATGCGGCGTCGACGCGGCGCTCGTGGATGGCGCGCAGGATGTGCCGGCAGAGCACGAAGCCCGAGATGGCGAAGAAGACGGCGACCATTGGCCGGCCGCGATGCAGTAGGCAGATGATGGGCATCTGGTGCCATCCAACGTACGGCTCGGGGGCGCCAGGGGGCATCGCGCCGTTGCCGAGCATGATGAAGGGCGTCCATGGCCAGAAGAAGTGGTAGTTGAAGACGAGCAGGCATGCGATGCCGCGGAGACCGTCGAGGCACCTGATTTTGTCCCGGCTCCTCCTCGCTTCGTCGGCGCCCTTCTTCCTCTCCTTCTCGGCGTCGCCTGTGAGGTTGTCGTCGTCGCGGCGGTTCTCCGTCCGGGGGAGGAGCTCTGCATCTTGGCTCCTCTGAGCCCGCGCGGACTTGTCCCATACGTTGGAGATCATGGCGTCCTGCGGGCGGATGTCGCGATGAATCCGGGCGGCATGCGGGGAGGGGACGAGGCGCCTGTCAATCGCGCTCTTCTTCGCCTGCGACTTTTCGGTCTATATCGCGATTACCCCTTTTCCAAGCACACCAAAAAAAGTAGAGTTTAGGCCGTGCTGCGGGTTGCGTGAGTCGATGAGGGACAGTTGGGACGAGTTTGAAGTGAACTTTGATGAGACAAGACGAACACCGATCTGCGACTCTTGCAGTATAAAAAAAGGGACACGGCACCACAGTGACCACACCAATAAACCGTGAGCTCAGGGGGGTTGCTTCCTGGCCTCTTTACCTGAGGCAGTGTTCTCCAACCTTTATTCTCCACTCATCAGGGCAGTGAACTGCCATTGAGCCGGGGATCCCCCTGAATCGACTGCCATGCTTCTTGGCCGCTCCGATCCTCCCGCCGCGGCAGTGATCAGCGGCCAATAAACCTGAAAATGCCGTTTCTCAATTAGAAGAGCCCCATTCGCCATCAACATGCGAGGAGTCTTGCATCCCATCGTTACTGCGCCTTGGTTGGGTCGCGGACTCGTAAGCATACCTCGGATGAATATAAGCTTTCTTGTAGTCGACTGCCGTTGCAACGTCTTGACAATTTCTCCAGAAAACCTGACCAAAAATAACAGCACGCAAGCCGGTTGAACCGGACATTGTGCTGAGCGGCAGTTTAGGGGCCACGGTGAGGCGATAGAGTGCTGGAGGTCACTGATGATGTCACTGCTCACTTCTCACGCACTCACTCACTCACTATCGCTCATGTTAATCGACTCTCATCAAACTTTCAGCTCATAACAATCTGCGTCTGGAACTCCGCCCTGAAAAGCAAAATCTGAACCGAAACCAAAAGCCTCTCATCTCTCGTCTTCATTCATACTTCTTTCTTCTCATTTGTGACATTCGTTGCAGAAGAAAGCATGAGCTGGACACCCCACATCACTTGTGAGAGCCCACAATTCCTCAGGCTTACTTACTATGGAACTTGATGAGGCTGCCTAATTTTTGGTTGAAGTCATAAAATGGGAGTCAATTTAGTATCGGCGACCATCACACCGACCCCTCTCATGACACTCACCAGTCCAGAATCTCCCCCACCTCATAGTTATCCTTGGCATAGCGAAACCACAGAGTCATTACAAAAACCGCAATGGCCGCCAGGACCGCTGAAGCGTAGTTCATCTGGTCCGCGACCGCAGGCAGATAATAGGGGAAGCAGTAGAAGAGCAGCGCAACCACGGACCACGCGAGCATCACGATGTTGGCAAGCAACCCGAGCCTGGGGTACCAGAACGGGCCGTGCTCGAACCTCGACCGGCCCCGTGCCAGGGCCAGAACGACCGGGATGCTGTAGCTGATGTACTGAAGCAGCAGCCCCGTTGAGATGAGGGAGTTGAAGGCGAGGTCCGAAGCGAGGTACAAGCACCCGAACACGGCGGTCCCGGACGCCGAGAAGACGAGGGACCACAGCGGCGTGTGCATCGGCGACGGCGCGATCTTGCCGAGGTGGCGGTGCAGCGGGAAGCCGGCCTCGCGGCTGATGGTCCAGGCGAGCCGGGACTGCCACGTCTGGATCGACCACACGGCGCCGACGGTGGTGATCATGACAGGCACCCAGAGCCCGACGGCGGCGGCCCGGCTTCCCGTGATGCGGTGGAAGAGGGCCAGCGCCGAGTTGTCGGCGGCGCCGTCGAGAACCGGCACATTGATGAGCACCGACGTGACCACAAGGAGGCCCGAGACGAGGCCGACGGCGATGGTCCACATCAGCGCCCTGGGGATGTCGGTGGCGGGACGGGGCATCTCCTCGGCCAGGTGCGTGGCGACGTCGAGGCAGGAGAAGCTCCAGTTGGCCCCGTTCATGCCGATGATAAAGGCGATGCCGTCCGGCCAGCCCGAGACGTTGACCCGCGTGACGAAGAAGTCTCGGGCAGAGACGCGCTCCCGGGACATGGCGAAGAGGGTGATAGAGACGGCGACGACGGTGGCGCAGCTGAACAGCAGCATCGCCTTGGAGATCCGGGGCAGCGCGCCCTCGAAGCTGGCGCCGAAGAGGGTTGCGAGGTTGAGCAGCTGGAACCCCACGAAGCCCATCCAGCGCTCATACACGAAGTCCGGGTCCAGCAGCGCGATGATGCCGCAGACGCCGACGGGCACCGAGAGGCATGCGGACGATCCCGTCCTGACGGCGGCCAGCCAGCTAACGACGGCGGTGACGTAGGACACGAAGCGGCGGGATTCGGGCGGCGCGAGGCGGTGGACCCAGATGTACTGGCCGCCGGGGTGCGGCATCGCGGAGGCGAGCTCGGCGAGCGTGGTGGCTGTCGCGAGGCCGACGAGGGCCATGACCAGGAAGCCCCAGAAGAAGAGCGGGGAGCCGCCCATGGGAGGGGTGCTCCCGAGGACGAGGAGTAGGCCGATGGCCGTGTTGGTGGTCCCGTATCCGATGCCCAGCGCCGAGAGGGTCGTGAACGGCTTCATGGTCTGGACGGTCATGTCGCCCGCGGCGAAGGATCCGCGCTCCACGGCCTCGTTGTCGGTCTTTTCGGGCATGGCTGAGGTCTTGTTTTGGATTCTCAATGAGGAGCTTCGGTCGAGGGCGGCTGGTGCCCCGGGCAGCCAGAGGGCCAGCTCAAAACATGGACGCTGCTGAGTGGTATGGTCTAGTTTTAGCTTTTATGCTTCTGATAAGTAGGCGGTATCATCTGTTATTCTTCTAAGGCCAGCTAAGTCTCACTACCAAAGCCGACATGAGCAACAACGACAACAATATGGCTGAAGAAGCCAGCGAAGAACTATCAAAGTATCTCAGTACGTATCCGTGATGAAAGCCTTTCTCGCATAGTCGCGGCTGACCAGCACTCAAGACCCTGTCTTGTCAAGGTTCCTCCTAAACGTCTCCAAAGCCATCTCGCAAGACCCCGGCCTGCCTCACCCTAACCCTACAGTGTCGTCGTGGCAAGTTCTTGAGCACCCCATCGCGTCCATCCAGTCGCCAGACCTGCCCCAGCGGACAGACTTCGTCGTCATCGGCTCCGGCATCACGGGCTGCAGCGTCACCAAGACCCTTCTCGAACACCCAGCCGCCGCCGGCTCGCACGTCACCGTCCTCGAGGCCCGGACCCTGGTGAGCGGCGCGACGGGCCGGAACGGCGGACACCTCGTCACCGCCGCGGGTCACACGCTCGGCCCCCTCGCCCGGCAGCACGGCGTCGAGGCGGCGAGGCAGATCACGCGCTTCAGCATCCTGAACATCGAGCGCGTCATGGGAATGGTCCGGGGGATGGACGCAGAGCTGCAGGAGGAGTGCCAGATCCGTGACGTGCGGAAGGTGATGGCGGATGCGGATGAGGAGACCTGGGCCGCGGCGAAGGGCTCTGTTTTGGACTTTCAGAAGGCCGTCCCTGAGCACGCTGGGTACCACAAGATCGTCGAGAAGGAGGACGTCTGAAGTGGAGGCCATTTGGTCGGGTATCTAGGGACACACCGCGGACGGCCTGCCCATTGTAGGACGGGTCCCCGGATCACTTCTCGGGATTGGCAGTGACGACGACGACGGGCAGTGGATCGCGGCTGGGTTCAACGGCTACGGCATGGACAAGTGCTGGCTTACGGACGAGGCCCTCGTCAGGATGATGTTCGGCGAGGACGTGACTGCGTGGTTCCCGCAGGCGTTCCTCGTCACGGAGGATAGGCTGATAAAGACACTCACCGCCGACCAGACGCTGCTCAAGTTTGCCCAGATCGCCCTTCCCGGAGGGGCGAGGAGGGAAAGGCTGTGACGCTAGGTATTCGGGCAACAAACAGGCCTTTTTCCCATTTAGGCAAACTATTAACAAGAAAAGTCGAAGTTCACTATTAGTCATTAAACACCGAAATTCAAGTACTAAACATGGTGTGACCAAGGAAACAGGAAGCCTACCGAGTTTGATCACAGCGGGGCAAGCAATAGTTTGTAGAAAATACTATGGGAAGAGCTTGGGGGACAGAAAGCTGTATTCATATATCGTAGGTATTTTGCATAGACGACGCGAGGCCTCTTTGGCCAAGAAGAGGACGTCCTGGCGTTACAAAATACCTACCACAATAATGGCAACATAAGCAAAGCGCAGTATTGTGGGATGATACGGCACATTCAACGGGATCAACGGACGACGCAGGTCACGTGGGCGAGCACGTGACCACCGCCGGACGAAGCTCCGGCTCCTACATCCACGGCTGGCGAATGCCTCCCTAGCTTACAATAAATCAAGAATCATCATCGCAGTCATAGAACCCCATACGTGCTTTATGTGCTGCCTCCTTGTCCCTGAGAATCCAACAAGTATTGATTAGGTACTACGCAGATTACCCCTCTTTAAGACGGCGAATGGAAAGGTTCAAAAGAACTCGTCAATTTCACTGAGCCTCCCTCGTTCACCCTCTTTCAAGATTCAATGTCATGACTACGTCAGACACACGGAAAAGGCCGTGGTATCGGGCCCCTGCTGATATCGTGCCCGTTCTACCAGAGGCATCCGATCCCGGGGCCTACCCCGCAGACCGGGGCATGCATGCTAACGAGGATGTAAGATAATGGAACCATGTCTATCGTGTAACGGAGCCGGATATATTCGGCTATATGGATGCAAACGGCTAGAATCATATGTCAGAATAGGGGCATATAAGGGGCCCCTGCGGCCCCGATAGCTAGGATCTAAGTTAAGCAAGGTCTATCCCACA
>WIGN01000652.1:0-11736 GCA_014235955.1 Colletotrichum sojae
ACGTCCGGTGTGGTACGTGCCGGACACGTGACCTCCTTGGCCACCACAGCCACTCGTGCCGTGGCTGATGCCGTTGAGGATATTCCCACAGATATCTTCTTTTTCGGTTAATATGAGCTTCCCCAACCCACACTCCATTAGCAGACCGTGTCTCTTCCTCGTTTACCCAAGCTTGAGGGGATCCGAGGCAAAAGTACCAAGAGTACGTATCGGCCAACAGACCATCGCAGCAGTGCTCCGGGCCGTCCCGCGTGACATGACATCTCGGGCGGTACGATCTGTGGGGACTCCGGGGTAACTGGGGCAGCGGGGCGGCTCTTGAAGACTTCACGGCCGAGTTTGTCTCCGAACCTACCGGTCCAACTGGGCCAGTACGAAAGGCGAGGTCGACTCTCGCGTTGATTTCGGTTCTCGCGATGTGACTGGAATGTCTGATCACAAAGCTACGGTTCGTGAGTTTGCTGGTTGTCTAAATACGACATTACGGCTGTCACTTTTGTGACGTCAAACGTAGCGAGTAGCGGTTGTAGAACAGCGGTCTGTCTTCACATATATATCAGCTGATCTTGTCATGAGCTGGTGATAGCAATCGACTTGCAATACTTTGTACTGATAGGAGTATGTCTGAGCCATCTATACAGGCAAAACCGCCCACCAGTACAACTATCCGAGGCGAAGAACTCCAAAAGACAGTTGAGAAATACGCCGCGCTCTTAGAGATCCGCCATGCTTTGGCCGACGTACAGGCACCTGTTATCTGTCACAGGCTACTCTGATATTGATCTGATGAGAACTATCAATTTTCAAGGTGGCCCTTCAAAGCTCAGCTGACTGAAGCAGCCTCTTCCCGAACACGTATCGCCCATCTGATGAACTGCACGGCACTTTATATCCTGCATCGTCCCAAATTGACCGAGTGCCCGTAGGGGAAAAGCGGATGACACTTTTTTGATGACCACTCGTCGACCTTTCCCCGCCATACCAAAAATGTCTCGCAAATCTTTCAGTTGTCTTTCGCGTTTATCCAGACGTGAGCATCCGGTTTCGCTTCAAGACAGGGCTGAAGCTTGTGACGATGTCGACATGTCTTGACTGAGGTAGACCCCATGCTCCCTTCAGGAATGCCCGAGATCTTGATGAGCCGTTTCGAGGCTTGCCGAACAGAAATTTCGTGTTAAACAAGACTTGTTTAAGAGATGGTCGCACCCGAGTCCCCGCTCATCAAAAGCCCCAAGCTAGCCTCAGCATCGTCATCCGAATCATCGTCGTTGTCGTCCCCATCCATGATGTCAACCACCAAAACCGACCCCGAGCTCATAGTATCCAACTGGAACCCCGCCTTCAGGACCTCAGTGGCATCGAAGATGCACCCGGCAACGTCGAGCCCAATGTCGGCGTCCTTGACCGCGAGGCACACCACCCGAAAGTGCTCATGATGCGCGTCCTGGTCGTTGTCGAAGATGAGCACCACATTGCGGTGCACGAGACACCAAGACTCGCTGATGGATCCCTTCAAAGCCTTGAAGAGTTGTGCCGGCTCGATGCTGGCGCTGACGGTGAGTCGCGTGAAGACGCTGCCGTTGGTGAGGGCCTTGGCCGCGGAGGGGTCTTTCGGGGAGAAGATGAGGACGTTGGGGGGCAGGGCTGGAGGCGCGGCTGCGCTAGGATTGCTGGCGCCCTTGTCGGAGGACATTCTGACAGTAAAGTCGACGGGGAGGTGTCTGTAAGTCCGGAGAATTCGTTATGCTAAAGTTATTTCTCATGCGGTCATTGGATATCGACAAAATTCAGGGAGGCGTCCGCTATGAAAATTGTGATTCCGGCTTACATAAGCCTTGCATATTCTCCAATGAAGGGGATCCAGCCAACCAACCCATGCCTCCATGATTTATTCATTATATAGGTAATGCCAACAAATTCTTCCTAAAAGGAAGAATTGATGATGGCGGTTGGTAGTTTTAAAGGAAGTTAAGGTGAAGGAGTAAAAAAAGAACACCAGCTGCGTATTCGCGACTTGGCAAGTTACACAAACTATTGATACTGCGATGCCTGTCGGCCGCCTGTTCTTGGACCGCACCCCAAAAGGGCAAATAAATGTCTTGTCAAATGTATGAACCTTATCTTAACTCCATGCCAAGGGAGTTGCTGATATACTCGCCTGATACCGGGCGTCAACTTACAGGTTGCCTGTTCATGCATGTCAGCAAGACCCTTTCCCCTCAATCCGAGCTCTTCCAATTTGCATTGATCTCAAACGACATATTCGCAGCAAAACTCGTGGGTTCGAGAGTACGGCAATTGTTTAGATACGAGTCAGTTTCGCGAATCTCTAAAGCAACTTGAAATCGAGACAATCTGATCAACTAACAACAGGATAACAGTAATCAGCTACAATCCCAACCCAACATGATAAGCAGCCCATAAGGCAGACGAAACCAACAACTGAGGCCAACTTGGCGTCAGCCTACCGAGGCGCGGTTGCAGTAGTGTGGTCTTGCCTAACATTTTTTGTTTCCACCAACGCCGCCAATTAGTACGCTGCCTAGTCTCTGTTCCGCCCGCCGGTCAGCGTCAGCCTAACGCGGGGGAAGACTGGGAAGATCCATACGGATCTTACTACTTTCGCCCAGAACGCCCGGGAATATACCAGAAGTTGCGAGAAGCAAGCATTCCATTTTTATCAGATCAATCAATGCCAGCCTGGGAATCGTTGGGGTAAGATAAAAAGCAACACTCGACGACGAGTTGTCAACCCGGAATGCTGCAATCCCGCACCCCTCTCCCATCCCATCCCATCTTCTCCTCCCCAGACGCGAGAAAACCAAAGATCCTTTCTTACATCCATTACGGGAATAAAACTCGCACATCCCCCTCCTCTCGGTCAACGCTATATCGAACCGCAAAGGGACCTTCGTTTACATACCCCGCGAAATCCTGCAACTGCTCCACACCTCCGCATCATATCATCCCAAAGCAGCCGGCAACTGCAAACTTCCCCATCGGCAAAAATGGTCTACACCACCATGATCTTCGCGGGGCGCAAGGACGGCGTCACCCACGACTACTTCAAGTCCCGCTACGAGCGGCACATGCTCATGATCAAGGACATCTGCGGGGACGCCATGCCCCTCCGGCACACGCGGTGGTACCCCAAGCACGAGGGGGAAAAGCCCGCGCTGGTCGTGGGGAACCCCGAGGAGATGTACTACGACGTGATCGTCACGATGGAGTTCGAGGACGAGGCCGCGTACGGCCGCTTCGTCGCCGCGCTGATGGAGGAGAAGGCTAACGAGAGGGTCCTCGCCGACGAGGCGGGCTTCTGGGACCGGAACAGGATGAACCTCGTCGTCGTTGGAGACGTCGAGAAGACTGAGCGATAGGCTAATTCACGAATGGATTGATGTTGATGCTGTGCGCGGTGATTGGTCGGGTTAGGGTATGCGGGTAGTTCCAGATTGTCTGTTCGTACGTCACTACCAGGTGCATTTTGTTTAAGTAACTAATACGGTTGTTTCTCGAAGATTGGTGGGCTCGGTCTATTCTCAAGGTGCACAATACAATCTTGCGGCCCCTTGCACTTCGTTCCATATTACACCGAGAGCGATCAGATATGTCGTACCACGAGTGCCGCTACCCGACTCCAGTGCCTCAATTCCTCTGCTAAACTACATCCTCTTTCGGCTCCTGAGTTGCACTGCCAGAAATCAAGCTTTACTACTCTTCTTACGGGCAACCCGAGTAGAAATCCTCCGCAGATCCCTAGTGTCTGATAGGCCATCGACTCGGCAACCGGCCCGGCTGACAACGGAAACGCTCCCGGGTTGCGACCCAACTCCTCTTACTGGAGCGCGTCGCCAGCCTGTTCCTTCTGACTGCATCTGGAGTGGATACAGAATCGAAGGACCGATGGGTACCCGGGCGGTTATGCAGACGAGCAGTGCGGGGAAATCGAAGGATCCTTCGACAGGGCCTGCAAAGAGCCGGGCTTGGCTCGTATTATCGTGTAATTGGCGGGCTTGAGTAGGACTTGACAAAACACCATCATCGATGAACGTGTTTACGGAAGGTGACGAGAAAGGAAGCCCCCGCAACCATTGCTTCGCGGGGAAAATCAGTCACAGAACAATATGGTTGGCGCGCCTGAGAGTCTGTAGCATCGAAGCATCCGATGCGTCAGCCGAGACATGGGAAGTTGGGAACACTGGAGTTGATTCCAGTTGAGATACCGCATACGCCAAAGAAAAGGATTGAGGTGTTTGGCGGATGTAGAAGAAGAACAAAAAACTTATAAAGATCTACCCAGTCCCCCAGCTATTGCGTGCTCTACTTCCCATATCACAACAGAATCAGACAAATATCCCCAGCCAACTCCCGCATCTACAACAGGCAAGTCTTGAACACACCCTCCCGGCCGATCTAGTTGTTCCCGACGAACAGCCGAGAACCAGAACAGATAACGACTAACAAGAACACAGAAAAACCTCAAGTCTCTCAGCACTCTCGCGACCCAAACAATCCAGCCATCATGCAGTTCACCAAGATCATTATCGTCGCCCTTGCCGCCGTCGTCTCGGCTACCCCGGTCCCCAACGGCGAGGGCGTGGAGATTGAATCCCGCCAGGAGCGCTGCACCGCTTGCACCAACGGAGGCAGAGTCTGTTGCTCTCTCACCGCGTGCTACACCTACTCTTGCTAAGCGGTTGAACATCGGAACGAGGCTGGGCAGTATGCTGTAAATTCAAGACGGGGTTTGTGGATTTCAAGGGCTTTGGATGTGCCATTTGGATGTATCACAGCTGCTGTGCTACTGGGGGGCCGTGGACCTAGCTTGGTGGGAATATAATCCAACGGTTCTTGGGGTTTGAACTTGCGAATGATCTCATAATGTTGGTATCACAGGCGTGATACCCCTCATGAGGGCGTATAGCAACGGTCACGATCTTCGGTGATAATTGCTGTTGTTCTTGTCTTGTCTAACTATCTACCGCGTGGGCAGGAGCCGGTCGAAGTGGGTGGTGGCGGCCCGGGAGGTCGCCCCACTTGAGTCGGTCATGCTGACCAAGCCGGGTCTCCTACTCCGTCCACAATGTCTGCCCATTGCCCATTATCAGCCCTGCTGTTCCGACACATAACTTGTCACTTGTGAATGTGATGCCACGTTGTGCCATGTGGCGCGAGACTTCACAGGCAACCATGACAGCACACACACAATTAGGTCAGAGGATCGTATTCATCCGTCCGGGAATTATCCTTGCCAGCGAAAGTTCGAGACATGAAGGCACATCCGCAAAGCCCGTATCTGTGATGAACATAGTCGACCAAGCGCCACACAATCTTTCGATCACGCCAAGTAATGATTGCATTTGGCTGTAATTGATGCGAGCAACTTATCATAGAAGACTGGGGATGATGCCTACGATGTTTGATGGTCTATAAGACAATCCGAGATGCAGAAGACAGGAGAGGAGATTCGAAGAACCGTTATCCATTAGTCACTCTGACATCGAGTCCGTTGCTGAGCTGTTGGCTTCGTGTCAACTCGACTCTCAGGGGTCAAAATAGGAATCTTGGTTGTGTTGACGCCAGCGGCTACGAGCGCCAACCGCGTCTGATCATTGACGATAGGTCAGGGATGAGGCAAGTCTTTGACAAACGCCAGGCAATTGCGCTAGCCAGTCTCATGTATACTCTCTCAGGGGCACAGCGAGCCCAACCAACATCACAAGACGAACAAGCCCGGAGGAATGAGGCTGCCGCTCGCAAGGCAACTCACCACATCACCGTCCGCCACGTAGCCCCGGCGGAGCAGGTTCGTAAATAGCGGACGCCGCTCCCGGGATGCTGCCGGTAGCCTCGCTGACGTGGGCGTGGGGCCGATGAGATAAAGACTGATGTGCACCGCTAGCTCCCGATCTACGTTAGGAGACAGATCCCTCCTCCGGTCTGGATCCTCCTCTCCGCGGGTTCTAGAAATACCCACCCGTCGGGCGGCCACGCAGCTGGAGTACTTTGCATGGAAAGCTGATCCCTGATGCTCTGGGCCGATGACACGCGCAAGACGTCCCAGCGCAAAAGAGCGTCAAAGTGTCGGTGTTAGGGCTCTACGAAGGTCTCGTCTTCTCGAACGAACAACAATCAGCATGAAAGCGAGGCAAGATAGTAAAATAGATGGAACGACTCTAGTGCCTTTCTGAAATCATGGCATGATTGTCGGTCCCGCCCGTTGGACCGCCATCGACACCGCGCGCCGTCCGGGACATGTTCATGTTGAGGTTGGACGGCTCTTCAACGCCCCTCGCGAAGGAACCCACGGACGGGTGCTAGGATATCTCGTTCAGGCAAAACCCCAGACACGAGGCAAAAGTAACGAAGAGAAGAAAGGCCTGGCGCACGTCAGCCTTTGCGACCACTCCCATAAGGCAAAGAGCCCAATGCGACGGCAAACTCAACGGCCACAATCGACGTCACATCTGAAACAGCACAGATGAACCCGCGCCGACGATGTCCCCCCAGGGTGAACGCAAACACATGCACACGTATGTTAGACATGGGGCCTTGTTGGTTGTGGGCTGTTCTCTCGAGGATTAAAGGCGGAGAAGGTTCCCGCTCCGGCGCAGCTCCTCCGGAAGTGTGAGGAATGAACTTCCTCTCCTACTCATAAACGCACCTCTCGATGACTTTCCTTGTCCATCATCCACCCATCATTATTACATGATACAGCAATGGAAGCCGTAACCCACGCCTACAAGCTCTGCCAGATCGCCCTCTCCGCGAGGAAGCTCCAGGAGATCAACTACGGCAAGCCGCGGCCGACGCAGGTGACCCTCTTCTGGCACCTTGTGGTGCTATCGCGGTACAACAAGTACACTCCTCTCTTCACCACGTTCGCAGGAGGTATGTCCCAGCCCTGCAGCAGACACTACACCATGGAAATCGACCGCGGCTGAGCAAAGACTTGGAACAAAAACAGTATGGTCCGCACTACTAGCCGGCGCGACCGAGCTCGCGAGCCCGCACTCCACGACGCAGCCGGCCTTCGTCTTCCGGCAGACGGCGCTGGTCTTCCTCTCGGCGTACCTGTTCTGCGGCGCGGGCATGGTCTGGAACGACTACGTGGGCCGAGAGATCGACGCCAAGGTCGCGCGGACGAAGGACCGGCCCCTGGCGGCCGAGAAGGTCACCGTCGTGGACGCCATGCTCTGGATGGCGTTGCAGCTGCTCATGTCGCTGGCCATTGTGCATAGGGTCCTCGACGGGAAGGACGTGTAGGCTCTTCCTCAACCCCCCTTCCGCCTAGGCAGTTATACCCGTATTCGTCTCGTGTTGCGATGCTGACCACGTCGTTCGCAGATGGAAGCACATGACGCCCGTGATAATAGCCTCGATCCTCTACCCCTACGTCAAGCGCCCCAACGCGCGCAAGCTCCGCATCTACCCGGAGTACGTCCTAGGCTTCACCATCGCCTGGCCCGCCATCCTCGGCCGCTCGGCAATCTACGGCCGCCGTGAGCTCTTCGACGACACCCTCAGCCACTGCCTCCCGCTCTGTACCATGGTCTTCTTCTGGATCATCTACCTGAACACGGCCTATAGCTACCAGGACGTCGTCGACGACCGCAAGATGCGCGTCAACTCGTTCTACACCGTCGCGGGGCGCAACTTCCACCGCTTCCTCGTCGCCCTCGTCGGGCCCATACTCGTTTGCTTGCCGCTGTATTTGATCCGGTTTCGATCGCTGTGGCTGTGGACCAGCTGGATGGGCGTCTGGACGGCTGCCTTCTTCAAGCAGTTGTCCGAGTTCGATCCCAAGTGGCCGGCCAGCGGGGGCAGCGTGCACAGGAGCAACTTTGCGCTTGGGGTGTGGACTATTGTTGCGTGTGCTGTCGAGGTGATGTTGAAGGATATTGGGGCAGGCGCACTCTGATAAACTTTGGAGAGAGTACATGTGGAAAGATTCGCGTTGTTTGCGTTGCGAGAAGATACCAGAGACTGAAAAGTGTTCCTACTCCAATGTCATGTTGTTGCTTTCATATACCACAATTGTGTACCCAGCTTTCTAGTATTCCCATTTTGTGCGAGCCGAATAGCTCGCCTTCCCCGTGGATTTTCTAGGTATTTTCTGCGAAATTCCGATTTTGTCGTTACAAGCAGAATGCGAGAAAAGAGAAGAAATACTTGGGCTCTTCAAACGAGACGTGAGTTCAACCATCGTCGGTGACGAAATACCTCAGCTATCGCACGAACTGAACGCCGGGGATTGATGTAGAGCTTGAATACTGCCCTGCTTTTACCAAGAAATTGGCTGTCATTTAGGGATCGTGATGCCATCCCCTGAGCTCATTCCGCGATCCTCAATGCACTGGGTTTCAACTTGAACGTAACGCAGGCAAGATTCAGCGGCGACAGGTCTATGATGAGAGAGATTATGGTTGCAGGAAATATTACAACTGATTTCTACCTACACAAATCAACATTTGCAAAATTGAAGGCCGCCAACGACGAGCAGGGCATTCCAAAATGACCACATCGTACATATCTTCGCATCAATGCCAAACACCAACCACCCCAGATTACATCCACCTCAAAACCTATATCCATACGCGCCACCCAACCGGTCCGACCCAAAGGCAAGCTCAAAAAGCCAGGAAAAGAAGCCGAGGACCAACCCGATCAACCCATGCCTGATAAAGTCCGGCATGAACAGCACCCGGTCCTGGAACCTCAACCCCGGAACGACCTGCTCGAGGTGCCGCGGGTTGTCCAGGTACCAGTTGAACCGCGTCCCCATCGTCTTGAACGGCGTCCAGAACACGTAGTTGATGGCGTAGTACGACAGCGACCCCACCGCGTCGAACCGCATCTCCCCGCGCACGCCGGCCTGGCGGAAGTACGTCACGACCCGCCGCACCAGGCCGTGCATCTCCTCCGGGGTGAGGTACATGCTCAGCCCTTCCATCAGCACCAGCACCGGTCTGTCGCGCGGGATCTCGGCCTCGCGGAGCCACTCGTCGTCGTGTATGTTCGGGTGAATCAACCGGTACTCTCCCTTCCCAGGCTCCGGGTCATTCAGAACCTGCCGCCGCAGCTCAACCACGTCCTCCTTATCAGCGTCGATCCACACCCGTCCCTCGCCCTGCCACTTGACCCTATAACATCTCGAGTCCATCCCGCAGGCTAAATGCAGAACCGTCGCGGGGCCCGGGTTCCTGAGCAAAAACCGCTCGGTGCAGATGTCAAACATGCGCGCGCGCGTGGCGACGGGCTCCGAGAACATGCCCAGCCGCTCGAAGCCCATCGACGTGCGGTTGAAGTCGTACCCCTGCTCGCGGATCTGCGAGACCACCTCGAGCGCGTACTGGTCGTGCAGGATCGGGCTCGCCGACTCGGCGTCCCTGGCGCGCGCGAAGAGCGTGAGGAGGAGCGTCTCCTGCGCGCCCGAGAGCTTGACTTTTCCCTTGCTCAGGGCCGTGCCCCTGCTTAGGGAGGTGTTTATCGTTGTTGTCGTTGTTGTTATCGAGAACATGATTGTGTTTACTTTGGGGCTGTTGACGGGTGGACTCAAGAAGTGCGAAACATAGGACAGAGGTTGGACATGCTCTCCTTTTCATAGGAAAGGAAGTCTGGGAGGGCAGCCATGACTCTTTTCTCGCATTTCCGAAAACCGGATGTGCCTCGGCACATGATCAACCACCGCCGGGGGTCCAGAAACGTACGAGTGGCAACATCGTGGCTCGTGTATTCCGGGGATATTCTCTGTTTCGTTTTTGCTGGTCCTGTTGCGAACTCGGTTGGAACCCCGTCTAATCTAGAGCCTCTCCCGGAGCCGTGCTCTCTGCGGTTCCAAAGTCACATGAGACGCGGCAACAAACCAGCGGGCATTGATTGCGACAGATCGTATGGAATTCGTCGTTTTCGGGATCGCAACGATCCATCGGACTACGCGTATTTGCCCGTCAACGATTTTCCTTTCGCTTACAAGCAGCTACGGGGATGAGCCAGGTTGTTCTCGGAAGCTTAAAAGCAATCCGTCGGTTCCCAAATGACCCCACGCATGAACTTCCCTCAAACTTCGACGGTATGACATCATGAAGAGTGGCTGGAGAAAATCAATGACACCGACGGGTCGGATTTGACTTCTTGGGGTAATGCCCGGCGGGTTTCCATGTCCGGTCGTATTCGTAACGACCCCGAAATGACATGTCGGCGTCCCGGCGTCCCGTGCCCGGCAGGTGTTCGTAGTGAGGTGTGCAAGGGGGAAAATGGGACCGGACGAGGAGTGGTTCAAACGAGGAGTGGCTGGCACGTGTCAGTAATCGCATTCTTACTCAATGGTTCTACTGCTCGTATTCACAATGGGTCCACAGCTTCAATCCGACAGTTGTTGCCTCTTCCCTCGAGTTTGGGCAATCCTCTACCTCCACTTATTGTCCCATCCGGCCTGCTCAATGGCAAAGGCAATGGCCAGCTCAGAGAACCTCGCCATGTGGTCGATGGAGAAGACGCCGTACTCGTCATCCACGTCCATGGTGTCCCTGTCCGTGTGGACGTAAGGGTCAAACTCGCCCGGGAACCCGCCGGCGACGGGGTTGCCCTCGGACGCAAAGGCCGCTGGGAAGCCGAGCTTGGTGTACGACATGTAGTCCGAACCCGCGCCGGGCATCAGCTCGTACACGCTCGTTGTGATGTTGATGTACTCCGTGCTCAGGTCCGCCGCCCACTTGGTCAGCGGCGCGTCGGCGTCGGTCTTGATGAAGCCAATCGACTCGGTCGCGTTGCGCGCGATGAAGGCCGTCATGTCAAACTCCATCATGGCGCCAATGTTGGCGCCCTCCTTCTTCTTGTACGCCGCCACGTCCTGGCTGCCCAGCAGACCGCCCTCCTCGGCCGCGTACCAGTGAAACTCGACGGGGCCGTCGCGCGGGATGTACCCGCTCGTCGCGAGCACGCGGAAGGCCTCGAGGATGCTCACGGTGCCGGAGCAGTCGTCGTCCGCACCGGGGGCGGGCAGCAGAGGGAACAAGTAGTTGGCGGAGTCCTGGTGGGCGCCGATGATGGTCAGGGGCTTGGAGAAGTCGCGGACCTTGGGCTCGAAGCGGGCGATGATGGAGGACTGGACGAACTCGTGGGTGAAGTACTCGAGCGAGATGTGCGTGTGGTAGGGCGCGCTGGCGATGATCTCGGCGATGTGGTCGTGCAGCCACTGCGAGCTCTCCTCGCCAGTCGGGCCGTCGAAGTAGCGGTTGTAGTAGCTCGTCATGTGGGCGAGGACTTCGCGCATCTCGGACTGGTTGACCTTGGGGAACAAGGGCTTGATGAGGCGCTGGTGGGTGATCTTGGGGAGGTCTGGATTGGGGGATGGTCAGCGAATGCCGTGAAGCTGTAGATGACTGCAGTCAATGACTTACTGGCCTTGCCCGAGAGTGCGCCAACAGAGGAGCCTTCGTAAAGGCCCTGATGCTTCGTAACGTCGCGGAACTTCTTGCCCTTGCGCCTCAGACGCAGCTTGTCACCCTCGGTCATCCACTCGGCCTCCTTCTCGCCAAAGACGTGAATCAGGCGGCGTTCGGCCATCTTGTCGGCCTTCTCCGGCTGCAGAGCGATCAAGGCATCGACAGGATCGGGGTGAGCCTTCAGCGCTGCGAGGACGGCATCGTCGGCCTTGTGGACGCGTGCGGGTACCGTCGCGTCACTATCGGCAGCGAAGACGACTTGTTCGCCATTGGCGGCAGAGGCGAC